>JAPDPK010000045.1:3192500-3365000 GCA_031772115.1 Heritiera littoralis | reverse complement strand
TAAAACATTATTGGAGAAGCTACTAGGTACAGAAGGACCGCCGAACCTGAAGCCTAGATCGTCATCTTCCTCCTCGTCGTCGGTGGTCTGCGAAGCCATGACTTGAGCGAGTCGTTGAGCAGCTGCTTTGGCGGCGACGTTTTGCGTGCGCTTGATGGTTGAGAGACTACCAGCGGAACCCTGCTGCAACCGCGACCGAGGATGCGCCGGAGACGATGAGCCCGAGCTGCTCGATCCCTCACTCTGCTGCCGCCCGTACACCGGACTCTCTGTCCTCCTCCGATCCATCACTTTTACTTGTATTTACTGTTATTTATTTTCTTTTTTCTTTAAAGAGAAGCTGGATTTTGGGGAAGAAGAATCGAGGGGATTTGGTCTCGTCTCGAGTGACACGGAGGAGAGAGAAAGAGAAGGGAGTTGAACAACTGTTGAATTAATGGACGAAGAGGTTTGAGTTAGACGACATCGTTTTCAGGGCTTAATGCGGGTTTCGCGGGAAGGATTTGGTAGGGAAAACGGCGGGACCAGTGACAACGTATTAAACTGAGTTGGCGCGTGGGTTCCAGGACTTTGGCCTCGAATGGTTGAGGATCTTGGACAGAATATTTTGGCGGCGCCATAACGGTGAAACCGTGAAAGTTGGAGCCAATCATTGTCTTAGCCGCCTAACAGCCTAAGCCACGAAGCATCCTTTGCTACATGCCACGTTTCATGCTCAATTTTGTTTTTTTTTCCTTTGTTAATGCAATAGAATATAATTTTTCTCAAATTTGTTCTAATTTTTTCTTCTGAAGAAAAATTTTAAGTATTTTTAAAATGAAATTCTTAGAATATGAAATAATAGATGCATAGTATTTTGATTTTTATTTTACCATTAAATCTTTTGTATGTGGACCAGCAAGAATAAGAATTTTTTTTAAATAATAGTTTCGGCAAAGTAAGAGATGATAAAATGAATTCGAATTCAATTTTTTCTTTAAAAAAATAAAAAAATTCAAATTTGAATGGATAAAAAAATAAAAAAATAAAAAATTTTAATTCGATCAAATCCCTTTATTAACTTATCCATAATATTAAAAATATCAATTTTAAAAATCAATTTATTTTAATTGAAATTCAATTCTTGTTGAAGGTAACTCAATTTGAAATTGATTCAAATTATTTAAATTTAAAACAACTTAAATATAACCCATGAAACTTTGTTTTTGTGATAATGAGAAGGTTCTATAGTTTGAAATCTCATATTTTTATATTTTATTGTGTATGAATTTGTTAGTTTAGTTATAATTTATAAACAAATTTTTTTATGAGATTATTGTTGTAATATCCCCATTTGTGTGGACTAATTAAGTGTAATTAGTTTCATATAATATTTTGTTAGTAGTATAATTTTGTATAAAGTGTGACTCATAATTAATTATATTAAATATATAATATATGTGTATAAACCTATAATGGGATGGGTTTGTACATGTATCCCATGGAGGGAGGTCCCTACTCTCAACCTCTATATATATGAGGCTGGCCCATTAAGTTTCATAACTTTCGTTGAAGAGGGATGAGAGTAGTTTCTCCCTCTCTCTCTACCTCTCTCTCTCTCACTCTTCCGTTTTATCTTCGTTTCAGGTCCGAAGGCAGTCAATAAAACGCTATCGGAAAGGGCTTCAATAATGTGGTAAAATGAGATAGCGGGATTGAGCTCTCACCCGCATCCAGGTTAGTTTTACTGCGATTCAATTTCGTGTTAGTGACTTGGTGAGATTTAACTAATTCCAACAATTGGCATCAGAGCCAGACTCACCCTAAGGTCACTAACCATTTTTGTTTGAAGCTGAGAAGCCATAAAAGCTTCCATTTAAGCTTTTGTATTTTCGGATTTTATGGAAACCCATCCGATTTTCATGTGTTTTTGGCTTAAAAATTATAGATTTATTGTTGTAGAGGGTTTTAGGATGAAAAACCCATTTATTTTGGACTGAAAATGGTTGAAATGGAGAGAGAAAACGCCGGGTCGGGTCAAATGACCCATTTTTCTGCAACTCGCCCGTTTTGGGCGAGGAAGACGTCGGGCGCGTGCGTTAACCCCAAAACAGGCGCTGCTGGCGCCAAAGAGAATAAGGCGGGCGCGTGTATCACACGCGCCTGCATATGGAAAATTAAAAAAAAAGGATAAATTTTTTTTTACGGGCTGGGCCCTCTTTGATGCTTGGGCCACCGATTTTTGGGCCCATTTTTGGGCATATTTTTTTTTTGGGCCTTTTAGTTTGTTTTGGTTATGATTTTGGGCCATATTGTATGGGATGGTGTATTTTTTTAGACCATTATTGTTAATATTTTGGGCTTTTAATTCTGAAAATTAAAATACCATTTGTTTATTTTAATTATGCCATAATATTTAATTTATTTAGGCCAAATTAATTTTGTTGTATTGTGGGCATTTATATATTTATTTTTATTAGTTGGCCATTTAGTATTAAATTAATTTTGGGCAATTTAATTAATTAATTTAGGACCATTTTGCTTAATTAATTTAGGGCCATTTTGGTTGATTAATTTTATTTGGTTATTAAATTTGAATTAATTAGTGACTATTTTGCATAATTAATTAATAGGTCATTTTGGATTAAAGTTTAATTGGCCATTTTAATTAATTAATTATGGGTCATATAATTAATTAATTATTTATTTATTTATTTTGACAATTTTGGATATTTAATAGCCATAATTAGTTATTAAGCCCAAAATTAATGTGATATAAGTGAATTTTTTGGAGTAATTTCTAGAAATTTAATTACTCATTTATTTCATAATTCACTTAATTTTGAAATATATATTTATGCCCATAAATTACTAATATTTGGCCTAATTAAATAAGTTTAGATAAATTATTTGGGTATTTTGTTGAGCCATTTTGGATTATGGTTTACCCATTCAGTTAATAATTTATTTAAATAAATAAACTCTCTAAAAATAATATTGCCTTATTATTTGAATATTCATATTTATGTGAAATTGATTTAATTAATTAATGTTGGGCCTAAAATTACTACATATGCTTCAGGAATTGCATATTTTGGATGTAGTAAATTTTGGTCAATGAATTTTATGAATATTCTTAAAATTCTAAATCATTAATTGGATTGACTAATACTTGCCTGTCGCAGGAATAGTCATGAAGATTTTTTTTGATGATTTATTCTGATAATTTTAAGGATATAATAATGATAAGGCAATGCATAGTGAAAGTTGCAATTGCAAGATTTACTGAGATCTCTAGAAGTGGCTAGTCTCTCCCTGTCGGATTGTTAGTTGCTTTTAGAGATGCTTGGGATTGAGAGGATTCTGGTTGGGATATGACACGGTCTTCCTACCCTGTCGGTGGGCGATCATTCAGGTTGTATTCAACTAGTTTTGTCTTATCCTCTGTAGTGTATTGTGGAATTTATTGAGTTATTCCATTAGCCTCCATATTGTGCAACTATCACATATCGAATTTCTAGCAGGATCAAATTAGATAGATAATATGAATTATTCTCTACAGTTAGGGACATATTGAACTAGGAAATAGTCCCGAGAGTCGATCTATCTTCTATACCCAATAGTATGAGCTCTTTGAGGACAAAATTTTTGAAATTTCAGGAACACTCAAGTGGAAGTTCTCTGATTATATAAGGTATACCATGAAAGAGTACATCAGAGGAAGTGTTCCGATTAGGAATAACCAAGAAGTATTTATGGATGCCATCAGAAAATAGTTCGCATAAGATCGACAAAGGTTGCTATAGGATTTTGCTTCCAAATATGGCAGATTCAGTACTACTTCCTTCTGGGATGGAGAATTGGAGATCTTCCAGTTTTACAGATCTCATTTAATGCAGAAGGAAGTATGGCATTTTAATATCAAAATTGATATTGTCATTCAAGAGTGGGAGATTTTTTGAATTAACAGATCTCATTCAGCCATAATGATGACATATGCCAATATTATTGCCAAAAGGAAATATTATTAAGAGGTCTCAATAAAAGGTCATTTTAAAAGAAGAAATTTGCCAAGTTTGCTTCCTATTCTAGTTCCACTAACACCTCTAAATATCAATGTGTACCACTTCTGTAATAATCATGGGCAAAAGAGGTAGATTGCAAGAGTCCTCTAGATTGGGATGTGTAAAAGGCATTCTGTTAGCTTTTATTTTGAATCCAATCTAGAAGATATGCCTTCTAACTATTGGTATTTGGATACCGGTGCTATTATTGATAAAGCCATAAGCAACCGGAGATAGAATGAAGGAAAATTGTTGTGAATTGGGGTTATAGAGTTAGAATCCATATTGAAAATATAGCCAGATTGTTGTTACATTTTGAAGACAATTTTGGAACTACTGTCAGTTTATACTTTTCATTTCGATAACAGAAAAGTATTTCTAATTAGTAACAACATATATATATATTGATTCTGGAGTTTTGCGTGATGGATACACAGTGGACTTGTACCCCAATATTTGGGCAAATTTTCTTCAATAGTGAATGATGTGACTGTAGATTTTGATTATAATAGGATAGATAAGAAATCTATTAAGTTGTGGCATGGGTTAGGGATATTTTGAGGCACATGAAGAGATTGTATTAAGGGATATCTTGCTGCTAATATTAGGGACATGATTAGTAGATATTGAAATAATTAGGAACTTATGTATACCGACATTTGTAGATCATTTTCACATATTGTATTTAGTGGATATAAGTGTTTCATCACTTTACTAACGACCATTTCGATGTAGGTCATATGGAGTAATAGATCTGATCTTGTAGAAGTCTTAGGCATTCTGATTAATTTCGCTGCGCTGCTTAAGACAATGATCAGACAGTAGTGATGAATATCATGTTCGGTATAATGAAGCTAGGCGAAATCATATATCGGTTTTTCGGTTAAGTGCACTATAGGATTTTATATTAACGCCTAGTGTACGGTGTTTGGAATATTGAAACAGAATGAGATTACAGTTGCAGTCAATCGTACATTCTGATCTAGTACGATTTATGTTAATCACTCCAAATCTTTAAAATTCGGGTGAAGTGAAGTTAAAACTGCAATTCACATTCAAAGTTGATCTCCAAGCAAGACCAGTTCCTAAATGCATCCCAAGTTATAGTCAGACATTAAGCCGATTTTATGCCGCTTTCTGTGTTTAGGGTTATAAGGTAAGGCAAAAGAGCTATAACCCATAGTCAAGAAAACTTGATGAGAAAACTATCAGCGGCAATTCTGTTGGCTTTTATATCGACTAGAAAGATTCTAGATTTCATTTATCGTTATGTGACAGTAGAATCATTGAGTCTGACAATGTAATCTATTTAGTAGATGACTTAAAAAGTGGGAGTTGTGAACTTCACAAAGTCATTATTAAGATACATTTTGTTGTGCCATTCCTATATATGCGTTATCTTTTGATGATGAAAAGCCACAAATCAAAGGAACCAATGGTTGATCTTAATACTGTATACCTAAACCTGCACTTGACTTTACAGAGGAACATGAATGTGAGATTCATGTATCTTCTGTTTTTTGATATTTGTCAGGAGACTATACTGATTCGAGATCTTAGAGTTGGATATTAGTCACGCAGGATAAGTGAGCATCTATGTTGCATAAGGATGCATGGGATCTATTTTAGTTGTCACATCATTATAGACAAAAGGGAGACTCTAAAGATTAGGTAGATGATTTAAAGCCAAATTTGGTCAAGGCTTTAAATAAAACAACCTAAAAGTTTGTAGTTCCTAAGGTGGAACATACAGTTCGCGAACTTAAGGAGTTCATTTGCTAACATTGAAAGGTATCAAGATTGTAATATATAAAGAATGAGATTGTCACTTTGAGAAGAACATTATTGTTTGATAATTGGATCCATTGCGAGGTCAGTGGGAGTTATGTGTTTATTGTGCTCTAAGTGATGATGTCAAATAGCAGCCTATAGCACTGACCTATTGTATGAGACACTTCATGTCGTCATGTCACTTCAGGATGAAGAATCTAAGTGAGGCTCCATTTCTTTTTTAAGGATTGAGATTCTTCATGACATATCAATAGGCATACATTATTGGTCTCATAGAACCTACGTTGAGTGTTGAGTAGGTTTATTGTATGTTGTTCTCCTAATAAGACGTAATTTAATGAAAAGTGACATATTGTGAAAATCTCAAAGTCCTCAAAGTAAAAATAAAAGAGCTCATATTGAGTGTTGTGTATGCCTTATTGTGGGTAATTACTGTATGCTCAAGCTTATACACATTTGGACATTGTGTATGTTATAGATGTATTTCGAAGATACTTGAGCAATCCTGTAATAGAGAACTGGAAGCTATAAAGAGAGTATTCGGATATTGACAAATCTGACATTCTAAGTTTGGTCAGATATTCTGATGTTAATTTTGCAAGCTTTCCAGATATTGAAAATTATTTTGATTATATATTTGTGGATATAAAAGAGCTGTATTTTGGAAAGTATTAGGTAAACACTTACAGCATCCTTGATTGTGGAGGCTAAATATGTAGCATGTTGTAAAGCTACATGATGGGCCATTTAGGCTGCAAAATTTCATCTCAGGGTTGATTTTGTGTGGTTGCCATTTCGAGGTCCTGGAGATGTACTGTGGTAATACTGCAGCAAGTATTTTCTCTCTCAAAATGCTTGGAGTTCCTCACACTCCAAATATTTAGATATCATCATTTGGTTGGTTAGAGAGAAAATAATGGAATCCATTACTTGATTGGATTATAGAGCACATGTTTTAAAGAGCTCATTCTGTCTAACTGAAAGTTTGGCTGCTAAAGTGCTTTGACGACATAGCACTTACATGAGGGATATTGAGCCATTGCTGTATTAAGTGAGTGGGAGCTCTGTATAATGAAATCAACTGCAGTTGTATGGATGGATTCCTACTTGTCATAAATGCATATTCTATTTACGCGTATTTTGGTGAATATGGCATTTCGTTGGATGAGATATTCCGTATTAGTCTCATATGCTTCTGTTGAAGCAATGCATTATTTGGTTTGGATGCATGGACCTAATGGAAATGGATATTGTTTCTGTTTTCATATCATTTCCATTTCACACTAATACTACTATTTTGTTGCAGTCTTTATAAGTTTACGCATTTGTACCCTGTCGGTATGATGTATTTGGAGGCTTATAAAAGGCTTGTTGTTTTTAAAGTATGTATGAGTCTACACATTTGTACCCTTTCGGTACAATGTATTTAGAGGGCTTATGAATACATGATGATATTATATGATGATTTCATTAATTAACTTAATTGTCCAAGTGGGAGAATGTTGTAATATCCCCATTTGTGTGGACTAATTAAGTGTAATTAGTTTCATATAATATTTTGTTAGTAGTATAATTTTGTATAAAGTGTGACTCATAATTAATTATATTAAATATATAATATATGTGTATAAACCTATAATGGGATGGGTTTGTACATGTATCCCATGGAGGGAGGTCCCTACTCTCAACCTCTATATATATGAGGCTGGCCCATTAAGTTTCATAACTTTCGTTGAAGAGGGATGAGAGTAGTTTCTCCCTCTCTCTCTCACTCTTCCGTTTTATCTTCGTTTCAGGTCCGAAGGCAGTCAATAAAACGCTATCGGAAAGGGCTTCAATAATGTGGTAAAATGAGATAGCGGGATTGAGCTCTCACCCGCATCCAGGTTAGTTTTACTGCGATTCAATTTCGTGTTAGTGACTTGGTGAGATTTAACTAATTCCAACAATTATTCCTAACTCTCATTGCGTAGCTAACACTAGTTCAAAAGAATTTGATTCGGTGAAGATACGAATAATATTTTTTGTTATGGATCGTTCTCACTTAAGAACTTAACGAGACCTTACACTACTGAGCAAACTTTTTGAGTTATTTATAAATAGGTTTATTTAATTAATTTAAAATTTTTTTATTGATGTGATATTTCTCATAACTATGATTTTTATTTATAATTTATCCTTTTCGATAAAAATAAATATAAAACAATTGAACTTCAATAGAGTGATTTAGTGAATTATTACCTCTAATAATTCCCCAAGTCGTTTGGCATTTGCGTGTAAGAGACTCCCGCCAGCAAAAGCTAGGCATTAATTCATTACTCCGTAAATTGCAAGATGTGGATAACATTAGCGTATAATCAAAAATTAATTTCCGTTGCTAAATTGCTTACTTCTAGGAGCAAGTTATTTTATATTTTTAAATTATTTTAAATTGTTATTTATTAATTTTTTTTTGTAATTTTATAATCAAATTGAATTCTCTCGTAATAAAATGACGACAACATAATTCATTCAAAAATTGATGCCTACATAAAAACTTTGTTCACGGTAAATTAAATATAAAAACAGATAAGAAACTTTATTCAACAAAGTATCTTTCTGTCATAAAAGTGCATGCATGTATGTATGTATACATGATTGCATATGTAATGCATACTAGTTTTTGGGTGGTTTAAAAAATGAAATTTCAATAAGGTAGTGTCACAATGTTATAATTTGTGATTTTGATGACTGCATATTGCGTTTGTGAAGTCTTTTAAAGCAAGAACCTAAGATCATTGACACTTAATTAATAATTAGCTTAGAATTTGTGTAATTTGCCACTCCATTTTAATTACAATACCACATTTAGAACCATTTGAGAATGTATTTCGAAGTTCAAAGCAAATGGACATTATTAGAGTTTTTCCTTTGAAGGGAAGGTATAAATTTATTATGTCAATAGGCAAGAATATGTATACGTGTGGAAGGGATTATGAATGATTTTTTTGGTTCAATTTGTGGGGTTTTAAAGTTAAAATGAAAAATATTTCATAAGTTAGGTGTGGGTTTACAAATGATGTCATAACAATCATCAATTAGAATTGTGAGAGTTAAATGTTATGAAATGAGAATCACTTTGATATCTCAGTACATAGAATGGTTCTAAATATTTGCAATGTTCTAATCTTACATTGGAACATTGTGAAGTTTCCTTTTAATATATAGAAACATACACATACTTCAACTATTGATTGTAAATCTTCATAATTCAACCATAATTCAGAAATCATAGATTGTTTTTAGACTTAACATACACATACTTCAACTATTGATTGTAAATCTTCATAATTCAACCATAATTCAGAAATCACAGATTGTTTATATACTTTAGCATTATTAATGTCTAATTTGGCGTTAAATCACAACTTGTATTAGTTACACAAAAGCATTCAAACTAGAAAGGCTTTAATTGGCCGATATGGTCAGTACCTTGAAATATTTAAATTGACAAAGAAAGTCAGCTTGTCGTTGTAGTATAGTGGTGAGTATTCCCGCCTGTCACGCGGGTGACCCGGGTTCGATCCCCGGCAACGGCGTTTACTTTTTTTGTCTACCGTTTGTAAGAGATTTTTATTTCAAAAGAAACAGGAAAAGGATTGGGCATGGCCCAGGAAACATCCTAATAAAGTCAGTTCAAGCAAGAATCTCTAAGTATCATCGGCGAATATTCACCTTTACCATCAAAATATCTGAATTTTTTTTTTCCGTTGAGACATTAAATTCGGTTTGTTTATTGTTGACTTCAACTAATTTGAATTATGAGCAAGTCATGTTTGAGTTTTAAATTTTAATGTCTAATTTTAATAATTTGTTTTGAATTTTTAATATTTATTCATTCTTTATTTTAATTATTATTTTATAATTTTATTTTAATTTTTGTCCAATATTTAAAAAAATCTCAAATTCAAAATCGATGTCAAACATAAATAATTGAGTTTGTTTTTACTTTATAAGTAAGTCTGACTCAAACAAGTTTGAGTAATATAGCTCTTATTTTGAATCGAACTTAAACTAGAAAATTAAAAATTGATTGAATCCAAATTGAGTTTTTTATTTTAATTACAAATATCCTCGTCCATTTTATGGTATGCGATTTAATTCTGTTTGAGTTAGGATTGGTAAACAGTAAAACTCTCCAAACAACGATAACTTTAGGATTTGAATCATGTTTAAATGTCTGAGAAAGAAGTTCACTTCCACTTCTTCCAGCTACTTATTGTTAATTCAATATTGAGCAAGTTAAAATTTTTTTAAATTTTAATGTTCAAATTTAAGTAATTTGTGAGTTTAATCAATTTTTAAATATTATATTTATTATTGATAATTCAAATTGAGTTTTGAATCGAGTGTGATTGAGCTCAAATAATTTGAATTATTGAGCAAGTTAAGTTAAAGTTTTACATTTTAATGTTCAAATTTAAGTAATTTGTGAATTTAATCAATTTTTAAATATATATTTTTTAATTTAAGTATGAGTTTAGAATTTCATCTTTAATTTTTGTTAAATATTTGAGAAAAATTCTTAATTCAGTTTGATATCAAGCACATATAAATGAGTTCATTTTTACTTTATAAACAAATATACTTGACTGAGTTCAAATAACTTAATTTTTATTTCAAGTAAAGATCAAACTAAAAAAAATAAATCTTGATCGAGTTCGACTTAAATTTTGATCTTTAAGTTTTGAGTCAAGTTTAAATACTCATCAATTCGATTTTACTTTATTATAGCCTACATTTGAAATCTTAAGCCTTCCTTTCCTTTTTTCTAATATTTTAAATTAATTCATATTTTGCACGTCTTCAAAACTTTTTCTATAAGTACGTAAATTATCTATGTTTTGTTTGGTCAATATTCTTGTTTATTTATTTATTGCTTTCCATTCTTCTAGACTCCAACATGTTGACTGCTAGAAAGGTCAATTGGATCAAGTTTGCCGTTCGCCAAAGGTTGGATTCAAAGGATGGACTGAGCCAACAACCGGACGAGTTAGGGTTCTCGTTACGGTTTCCGTGTCTTTCTAATGCAACCCAAGTGCTTCCTCCTACGAAATCTCTTGCCGTGCCTAACCTTGCAATTGCCTTCCCATTACGTCCTTGCTCACCTCTTCAGCTTTAATGTTCACGTATATGCTTACCTATTTTTGTCAACATACATAAAATACTATATGCTTTTGCATATTATTAATAAAATGCCAACACTTTTTAAACTAATCAATTTGGATGTCATAAAATTCGAGACTCGGTTTTATTTTCCTCTCAATCTTATTAGATTTGTTCCTGGATTGGTTGGATCGAATTAGGTTTGCTTGCTATTTTGAAAGAAAGAATCTATTGATAATAGAGATTTGAAAATTTTAAAAACATATGTTAAAATACAAAAAATAAAGCATTTAAATATCAATTTTTTAAATATATTTTAAAATTAAAATTAAAATTAAAAAGTTAATTTTCAATTACTTAAATATTATTTTGGGTCGAACCAAATTGGTCCAAGAATTAAAAAACTTTGTGTTGTTGCACGAAACAACAATGATTAGTTGATGAAGTCGGATTCTCGATCTTTGTGTTAACATGTCTCCCAGAATTCTGCAAAATAGGAAAAGTTAGAGGGTGCAGGGGCTTTTCCCTGCGCGCGCACTCCGATGCTTAAGTCAGACAAGATCCAAGCAGGGTTTTCATAAGCAAATAGAGCTTAAGGTTTAAAAATGATACCTGTGACCTATTTATAGGAGTTATATTACGCGTAATTACCTTTATGACCCCCAGCTTAAATGGTCATTTAATGGATCATTTATAGCCCTTCGAGTCCTCTTTCTTCTTGGTCTTAGATTATCATTTGGCCCAATGGTCTTCAGCTTGACTTATAGAAAAGTCCAGTAATCTTTAACCTGACCCACATCAATTGCTCCCCATTCTTTTGTAGGGTTTACCCTGTGAAAGAGTATATAAAGAATGTGCTTTTCAAATTCTTTTGCTATCCTCTTTCTGGGATTATGACGAGAGTCTTTTCATCTTCACTTGAGGGCTCAACTAGTGAACTTTATTATTATTCGTAACAGAAACGACGTCGTGTCATCATTTCTTTTGTCAAGTGTCTTTTCAGAACACACCGGGATACGTTTTTCTCCTCTGAGCTAAATACTTCTCTAGTGGAATATACCACCCTTCTTTTCAAATTCAAGATCTTAGCTAACCGAAACCAAGAGCTATAAGGAGAAATTACAAGATTGCAGAGCCACCAAAGCCTTCTATTAGCCAAGAGGAAGAAAACCAAATCTGGGTTAAGGCCATGGGGGCGCAACGTCAAGGAATGCCACAAGAGGATGCATATGTTCTTAATTGGTTTCATCAGATGAGATTTGTGCTTGGCATGCTCTTGATTGGTTGAAGCTTGATCCAGACGCTGAGGATTTTGGAACCTTTTCTGAGGATAGGCATTTATAAAGATCTATCTGATCTTACCAGCCCTTAAGAGCCTTTTTGTCGACCCGAGATGGTCAGGATTCTCACAGGCTTGGACAAAGATGATTTAGATAATTATAGCACCTTAGGGCGTACATGCTTGGGTGCCTGTTAGTATCGATGCTCCTTTTGAGGTAGAAGTTAATCTAGAGTGCTCCCCAATTTTTTGTGAAAGAGCTTAGTCTTTTACAAACTGATCAACACATTTTTAAACTCATGTACAGGGGCAACTACACATTTACCTTGTATTAATCTTACGTAGTAATTAGACTTTCCTCGTGCACTTTTTGCTTCAAGTTCTTTTACATATGTGGCTTATGCCGCCCAATTACTGCTTCAAGCCCTTACACTTTATGCATGACTTACATCACGCACTTTTTGCTTCAAGTATATCCGTGGCCTACATCGCGCTTTTTTCGCTTCAGGCTTTTTTCTTTGAGTACGTGGCTTACCTCGCGCATTTTTCGCTTCAAGCCCTTACACTTTATGCTTGACTTACATCACGCACTTTTTGCTTCAAGTACATGCATAGTCTACATTGTGCATTTTTCGCTTCAGGCTTTTGGTTTGCCCGTCTTGCACCCTTTTGTGCTTAGGGACTTTTAATTTGCCCGTCTCGCGTATTTTTCGCTTAGGGGCTTTCGAATTTGCCCTTCTCACACCCTTTTGTGCTTAGGAACTTTATAGAATTGATAAGAATATAACATCATAAGAATATAACATCGTTTATATCCGAAATGCCAACATAAAATATGATAAAATTGTAGCATACCTCGTAACATACCTCGCAGCTTGTATACTGTATGCTCCCCAGTTCTTCTTATGAAGCACTTTTCATCTGAAGAAGAACTCTTACTTAGGTATCGTATCACAATTTGCCCATCTCGCGCATTTTTCGCTTAGGGACTTTATAGAATTGTTTGTCTCGTGCATTTTTCGCTTAGGGATTTTTGAATTGCCCGTCTCTCACCCTTTTGTGCTTAGGGACTTTTGATTTGCCCGTCCCGCGCATTTTTCGCTTAGGGACTTTTGATTTGCCCGTCTCGCGCATTTTTCGCTTAGGGACTTTTGTATTTTCTCGCTTAGGGACTTATTTTTGCCAGTTTTGCGCATTTTTTACTTAGGGACTTATTTGTGCCTGTCTTGTATAACTTCTCGCTTAGGGACTTAGTTTTGCCCGTCTCGCGCATTTTTTGCTTAGGGACTTATTTTGTGCTCGTCTTATATATCTTCTCGCGTTTGCCCGTCTCGTGCATTTTTCGCTTAGGGACTTATTTGTGCCCGTCTTGTATATCTTCTTGCTTAGTAACTTATTTTTGCCCGTCTCGCGCATTTTTCGCTTAGGACTTATTTGTGCCCGTCTCTTTGGCCAGCTTCCATTTTTTTCTTCATCTATTCCTGCAACATGTCTATCAAACATGGATGATTATCATAGTACAGATAAAAATAACTGGCCTTCCGTTTCATAATGTAGTATTTTCAATTAAATGGAGCAAGTAACAACATAATTGCAGCAAATGTTAAAACAATAATAGCAAGCGTTTATCACCAGTACAATTCCAAGTCTTTGTCTTTGTAAAATCTGTAAAGTACGAGTGCTAGGATGCTCAGCTGTCAACCATGGATTGTGCACTAAGTCGTGCCTCGGTACTAGCAATCTACCTTCATGAGCTTACCACAAGTTGTTTTCGATCCAACTATATCGAACCAAGCTCTCCCTGGCTTGCTGCCTTACACGATAGTGGCTAGTGCCTGCCTCGGACACCTGCCTAATTCAATCACAACTGTTAGAGTGGACAAGAAAATCGAAAACATCATATGAGAGCACCTTAAATCTGGTTACCACTCGTATGTCGGGGTTTGGTCAATGAAGATTATAACAATGTGTAAGGGACTTCGTTAACCTGGTATCCAAGCAATTGGCTGCGTGCTCTTTTTTTTTTTTATTTTGATCTTTTATGTTTTGACAAAACACTGACAATTCCCTTACACCAGTGTGCGTCTCTACTTGAGTGTGCTTGTAATTTTCGCTGTACCAACCATTCACTTATATTGATACTCAAGAATGCTATGTATAGGGGCTTACAAGGGAGACACAACCTTAATCTCAACACCCTAATCTGGCACATCCTTGTCTTGCTTAAAGGACTCACGAAGCCGACACACCCTTTATATAGACAAACCCTCTTTCATATGTGTGATTGTCAATAGGCCGAGTGTGATGCTCTTAAGTCACTTTTAGATGGTTGCTAAAGCAGTTCTTGGAAGTTTTTGTGTCAGATGATCGACGGATGGGCCGGCAGGAAGCTTTTGGACACTCTGTCGGATTAGCAAGTGCACCAGGTCTAGATCATTTCGCTCAGATCCCGCACTTGGGCATGCGTCTAGATCGTCAAATGTGCTCGCCAAAGTTTTTCTAATGGGCGAACTAGTAGTTTGGATTCTGTGCTCGCTAGCGTTGCTAGCCATTGCCGAAAGGCATGACTCGGGTGTTATTTGCTTGCCTGCATTGTGTTAACGGGGGAATCTTGCCTATGGGTGCTGTGTTCGCCTAATTTTCTTCGCTGTCATTTTATCAAAGTGGAGAGCTTGTCGCATTTGAAATATGCTCACCATCAGCACTCTACCGAGCGAGCACTATAGTCAGATTAGTTGCACATGGGCGATCTTATAGTCACTAAAGTGGCTGGACCTGGATTTTAGCTCTCCATCCTGATTTCTTTTCGGCTAGGCGTTCAACCGGATCACCAATCGAGCTCTGATGTGTTCATGGAGAGCTTTTGCAGTTGGGCTCGCCAAAGTCTTGCTTGCAAACCGAAGTTCTCATTATCTGGGAAAGCGCATCCTCGTTCGGTCCTTCATTACATGGGCGTGCACCTGGTGATGTACAGAGTTGCCTAATCCTTTCTTGCTTTGGTCACTCTAAATGGCTTGCCCATAGAGTTCTCTTTCCTAGGTGAGTTCCTGTCTTGGTCGATAAGGGCTTGCTCACCTGGGTCTTAGGATGGTCGTATTCTTACTCGCCACCCACAACCATACTCGCGTGGCGGCCACTGGCTTGTCTGACCTTTTGTGTCTTGCCGGGTTTCAACCTCTTGTCTATGTTTTTACACACCCGAGCGAGCATGAGCTGGCCTTTGAAGTTTTGGAGTGTTCCCCTAGGTCTTTGGTTGGGACTCGTTCAATAAAGCTCCCCTGGACTTACGGTAGCTCGTTTTGAGCTCTTCGTCCAGCTTTTTCCTTGCCTGGGCAAGCTCATCTAGCATTGTGTGCGCATCTTTGCCAAACCCATCAACTTGTTCTTTGCTTGTCTAACTAGATTGCTTCTCGCACCTTGGCAAGTGTTTTCCCAAGCGAGCCTTGCTGCGGAGGCTGGGCTGTGGCGTTGGTCATGCAATCGCCACATGCCACTCAATCGTCGAAATTGCCTAGTGCAGTGGTCTTGTGCTCGCCACATGACACTGCACTTGTCAGCATTGCTTCACGCCTTGTGTGCGGGAGGCTGGGCTTACGGGGAGCCATTCGTTCGCCTAGAATGTTTGCCGTGTGACTTTTCTCACCCGTATGGCTGTTGCATAGGATGAACCGCTTTTTCGCAATATAACCTATCAAATGTGCTCATCATTTCCTTTTACCTATTGAGTCAGCATGCAGCTTGGGATCAGTGCTCGTGTATTTGCACTACCATCTTGAGTACGATGGATTGTCATGCTGTGGCAGGAGCTCTTCTGTCCCAACAGTGCCTGTTGTACGTTGGTTGGTTTCTCGATCTTTTACTTTACAGGTCGTGCTCGCCATCATCTCTTTACCACCTAAGACTGTCGCGTATGTGTGGTGCTCGCCATCATGGCTTACTCTTTCGCCAAAACTCGTGCTGCGTTAACTGTGCTCGCCTGTTCTGGCTGTCGATAGGTGAGCCACCACCTCCATTGAAGGCCTGCGTGTGCTTTTCATGCGGCACCCTACCTCCTTTACGTGCACAAGTTGCTATCTCTTGCCAAAGGGTCCTGTCGCATGGTCCTGCTCGCCAAACGAGCATTTCTAGTTAGGCTTTGTACGCATGCGTTGTTCTACCGAGGCACCTATCACGCGTGCCACTCTCTCGACAAAGGGGATGACGAGTGTGGGAGCCCCTCTCTTGCCATTTGCGTACGGGAGACTCTTCTCGCCTAAAGGGGGATGTCGTGTGCGGGTATCATTGCTTGCCCACTTTAGCTGTTGCTCAGGCGAGGCACCCTCTTGCCACAATGAGCGTGCAGCGGGTAGATGTGATTGCCGGCTTTGCTAGCGCATGGGCGTGGCATCCTCTCGCCAAGAAGTCTACCGCATGGCTTTTGTTCTCGTGTTTTGGCTATCATGTGGTTGAGCATTGTGTTGCCAGAGTGGCCTTCCACGTAGAACCTATGCTCACCCGAATTGGGCGAACCTTGTGTGCGGAAATTGTGATCTCTCATATTGATTTACCGTGCGATAGAGTGTTTTACTGCCCATGTTTGCTCGCATGTTGCAAACACATCTTGTCGCGTCGCCATGGTCGCGTGGCCTGTAGCATGAATTGCTCTGTTGTGTGAAACCTTGCGTGCGCCAGACTAGTTAAAAAGAGTGGAAGCAACAGAGTGGCTCGCCTATGCTTGCAACAGAGTGGCCTATCGTGTGTGTGTGCTCCTCTCTCGCCCAAGGCTTGTCGTGTGTGAGAGCCCTTGTCTGGCTTAAGGCCTGTCGTGCCTTGAAAGTAAGAAAAATATGCTTTAAAGCAAGAGCTGCCATTGTCTTAAACGGTGAACAACACTATTTCCACCGTCTTCAATTTATTATCTTCATTTTTCTTTTGATCTTTCTTGAATTTTATAGCAAGATCTCCACGTTTGTTTGGATAGCATAGTGGTAGAAAAGCACCCACAATCATTTCCATATCAAGATCAAAAGACAACATTTGGGCCTGCTTTATTGTCCCATGTTTTATAAAGTTTTGGTGCCTGCTGCTCGACATATTCACGCTCACCTTCAGGTCTTACTTATCTGGGCATGCTCCGAGCTAACCTATCGAGCTCTCCCGCATTGTTAGATGTTTCGATGCTCAAGGCTCAGCTGATTCCTGCTCATCTTCCAAATCCTCTCTCGCTTGGGTGAGCTTAGGGCTCATTTGGCTTAGTCGATCCATTGTTGCCTGGCATGTATACGCTGGCCTGAGTTGTCACTCTTCTATATTCTTCACACGCCCTATAGCCTTGTGTGCATGCTTCTACGACGGATTTTGCCTTGCTCACTCATATAGCTCACCTGCTCACTGCGTGGACACTGTAGGCGATTGTTGGGATTGCTCTATCGCCAATTTGGTCTGCTGCCTAGGCTTTGTGTTCACCACAAATGTCAATGTGCTTACCACCTTTGCTCCGCGCATTGCATGCGACAGGCTGGGCTTACGGGAGGATTTGCTTGCCCGCATTGTTGTTGCGCAGGGGAGCCATTCCACCGCTGAATATGCTTGTCGCACTTGTTATTTGCTCGCTATCACCAAAGCACTCTACGAGCGATCCTTTTGGAGGGAGTCTGTCTATCGCATGGGTGAATCTGTCGCCAAAGTGGTTGTCTCGTGGACGAGCTTGCTGTCGCAAAAGATGTCTGTAGTGTAGACATTTTCTTTTCCGTATGGACAGTCGCATGGTGAGCCACACTCTCTCGCCATAGTGGCTTGCCGAGTGGACTTGTGTTCTTTCGCCAAAGAGCCTTGCGGCGTGCTCCTTCTATACCAATTTCATGGAATGAAAGAGTTGTGTTTTTTGCTGTTATGTAATACAACAGTGATTTACATATTCAATGAATATCTTCTTGGTAAGGATCAAAATCTCTAATAGCATGCAAGTTATAAAAAGATTCGAACAAACTAGTATGGTAAGTATCAATCAACCACGCCTAAGCTGTTGATTAGTAGTGCAATAATTATATATGTCTCCTTTAAACAATAAATGCTTGCTATTGTTTATTATAAAACAATTTTTATATATATAATATATATATATATATATATATATATATTACCTATGCCAAATCTCTTGCATCAAGTACTGTAGCGGCTACTAAGATTTAAAACGGTGGGATTTACGACAACTGATTTTAATACTTAAGTCGAGAAGAAACCTAAGCAATAACAATGCAATTGCAGTAATAGGGAATTATAGAACATTCTAAATTCACCCCGTAGATCAATTGGAGACAATTCCAAAGTCCCATTGTTGTATGCTACTAAACGTGGGTTGGCTAGGCTTATATGGTGGCTCAAAAACTCACCTCCTTAATACTTGGACGCCTCAAGAAATAACATAAACTATTAGCAAGAACCTGCTAGATTTCATATAGCAAAACTCATGAACACAAGCTGGCAACAGCTCATTATGTATTTAAAATGACGCCCACAACAAATAAGCTCTACTATGATGCTCTTTAGAAAACCGACATTTCTCTTTAGCATGTGCAATTTGGGTTAGCAAGTGGCATATTCCTCTTCCTTTTGTTGTGTTCTACTCAGTATCTTTCTTTCAATCTCCTTCACGTGCCCTTTTTTTTTTATTCGACAAGGCTATGGGTAGCAACTGGCAACATGAGGAGGCTGTAGCACGATGAAACAGAAGCTGTTTTTGGTTTAAACAACAGGTGGTGAGCGACGGTGGTGCAAGAGGTCAGCTCCGTTGATGAACTGGTAATGGCGTAAGCAAGCTGTAAAGGCCGATGACTGCAGTTTAGCAGCTTTCAACGGTACAGGATGCAGTGATCGGTCATAGGTGTAGCGTTGAGCAAGCTACCGGCAAGGAGGCTAAGTGTAGTAGTGGAGGTTGGTAATCTTGGCTAGCTTGCGGTGGTTGCTTGGATGGTGACGAATATATGGGTGCAGTGACTGACTGGAGCACTAACTTCCTCTTGCCATGCAGGTTTATTAGATTAAGGTGTGCTATTTGGACATTATGTAAAGTGTACACAGCATATTCCCTAGGATTTGAGCATTTCGGTTGCGCAGTTGATCACTATAGCCATGCTGGAAGTTGAAAGAACCACGGCATGTAGTAGGAAATATGCCCATGAAGCCAAATGAAGTTGTGTTGGGGTCATTGCTAGCTGCATGTAGGAATCATGGCGAAATTACTTAGCCAAAAGGACAGTGAGAAATCTTGTGGTCTTGGAATTTAGTGGTGATTCTTGCAAACGTATTGGAGGATGTGTTCATGAATTTGTGGCAAGTCATATTTAGAAAAAGAATGTATTTACGAGGTGCTAGAGTTGCTCTCCTTTTAGTTCTTGTCATCTGGGTATTATCCTAAAACTGGAAACTGGTCCAAGCCATGTCTTCTTTAATTGGTTAAATGAGGTTGGCCTGGTGAGGGTGATACAGTAGGCAAGGCAACAGAGTTGCGTGAGGTGTGGGCAGCAGCTTGAGGATGACAGATGGAAGAGTGATGCATAAAGTGTAGAGCTAGACGGTAGCGTGATACAAAAAATGCAGGCCTGTGAAGTTCGGTCAGGCAGAGACGTCTTGGAGTGGTGAAGCGTCGGCAACAACGATGGTGTAATAACGCAGCAGACAAGCAAGCAGGGGCGATACACGATGCAGTAGTGAACTTGGGCGCAAGGTGGCTAGAGGTAACTTTTGGTGATAGTGATGCCGTGCGGTAAGGTGGCAGCAAGCAACGTGAAGATGGTTAACGATGATGATGATTCACGATAGAGGTAGGGGAAATTCGATTTGGTGTTATTTTATTTGTTGTTTGTCTTTTTGTGATATTCATTGCATTCTGACTTCATTAATTGCATTCCCAGCCAAAACCTTGTTGATAGCTTAAGTGCATAAGCCATTTCGCCAACCACAATTGCATCTGACATTTTTCATTCTCTCGCCCACGCTTGTCGGGTGCGAGAGCTAGTCTCTCGCCCATGCTGTCTCTCGCCTAGCATATTTCACTTTTGTGTCTAATATGTTAAATTAAGGCTAGAATAGATGATGTGCGACAAGCTAGTCACTCTCTCGCCCAACGCTATCTCATGCGGAAGCCACTCTTTCGTTCAAGGCTTGTCGCATATGTCTATGGTCGCGTGAATTGCCTTGTTGCGTGAGCCTCGTGCTAGCTTGTGACAGAGTGTCTGTCGCATGCCTGCGGGCTCACGATTTGCTCTGTCGCATTCAATTGCTCTGTCGTCTGCACCTTGCGCTCAACAAACTGTTCTGTCGCATGAAACCTTGCGTGCGACAGACTGTTCTATCATGTATATATTTATTTTATTTTATTTTATTATTTTTTTACAGGTCTTCCGCAGGTAAATAGGTCTCCGGCGGGTGTTAGGTCTCCCGTGCCATATCGCAGACTTTTATACTTGGCTTTTTGTTTGTTTCCCACAGACGGCGTCAATTGTTGTTACACGAAACAACAATGATTAGTTGATGACGTCGAATTCTCGATCTTCGTGTCAAGCTGTCCCCCAGAATTATGCAAAATAGGAAAGTTAGAGGGCATAGGGGCTTTCTCCTGCGCGCGCACTCCGATGCTTAAGTCAGACAGGATCCAAGCTGGGTTTTCATAAGCAAATAGAGCTTAGAGTTTAAGAATGATACCTGTGACTTATTTATAGGAGTTAGATTACCCGTAATTACCTTTTTGACCCCCAGCTTAAATGGTTATTTAATGGATCATTTATGGGCCTTCTGAGTCCTCTTTCTTCTTGATCTTAGATTATCATTTGGCCCAATGTTATTCAGCTTGACTTATAGAAAAACCCAATAATCTTTAACCTGACCCACATCACCTTGTAATTAGGTCAACTCCATTAGATCTTTAAACAAGTCTATATCTTAAAGTGATCCATGAAATAAAAGAGTATATTTTATGTTTTCCTTTTATTTTATTTTTTTGTAATTCATTCTTCTTTTTTAGAACACCTTATATAGGCATTATTTTGTTAATAAAATAGAAAATATTAAAATGAAAATTAAGTTAATCTTTATAGAAAATTTTTGTTTTTTTCACAACTAAAGATAAAAGTTGAGATTGATTGAATTTGAAATGTCATAATTTTTATTTGATGGCTCCATTAAAAGTGAATAAAAAAAGCGTGCAAGCAAAGGCAGGAAAGTCCTTTGAAAACGCGGCCATTTTTGACTGATTTTTCTTCTTCCTTTTGCATTATAAGAACACCACAAACCTTCCATTTCCGTTGTATGATTTTAGTCTCTCGAAACCAAGGCCCGAGTCACTCATTTTGCAAGAGAAGAACAAAGCAAATCGTAACACAGAAAAAGAAACAATGGCAATCTCCGATAACTCTGGCCAATCTCTCCTTCCTAGCTTCCTCTATTCCACTCCTTCCTCAGCCAAACGACTCTTCGGTTTGGACGCGTCTTTGTCGAAGGCCCTTAATCATCATAATGTTCTGCCTCGATCACCGTCCGTCTCATCATCATCATCGAACGTGATGGGTGATGCAGGGGTCTCTGCTAGTAGGATTGTGATACCCTCGCCAAAGGAAGGGATCGAGATGTTCTCGCCAGCTTTTTACTACGCGTGTGCGGCTGGTGGGATGCTCAGCTGCGGCCTTACTCACACCGCCGTCACGCCTCTCGATGTTGTCAAGTGCAATATGCAGGTACTTTTTTCTTCGTTCATCCAACCATTTTGTTTTATTTTCTTCTCCGTTTGCATTTTTTTAAAAATTCTTTTTCAACTTTCCATTTTCATCTGATGTATGGAATTCAAAGATGCTTTTTCTAACTCTGGATTTGGTCATCCTAAGAAATGATAAATTAAAACTCAATCCATCTTTGGGTTTCTTTTTTTAAATTGAATACTCTTTTTCTGTTGTAAATATGCTTGTTTAATTTGGTCTTTGCATCTGGAATTTGGTGGATGACGCTTTCATGAATCTAGCCTTTTACTGTTTCACCATTGTTGCATTGACTTTCCTACCAGTAGCAATATTAAAATTTTCTTGGGATTCTAGAGTTATGGATTTGACTTTTGCTTTTTAGTTGTTGACTCCTCAAGGTTTGGAACAAGTATTTCATTATTCCATAGACTCTGAAACGTTTCTTCTTTTAAATTAATTTTTAAGTCGACGAAATGGTTTGATTGTCCCTTTAATATTTCGAATGGCGTATAAGACCAGTCTTCTTTCTCCTAGAAGTCTGCCAATAGTTTAAATCACGTGGTCAATGAAAAAAATGATGACAGGTAAATATCTACCGCTAATTTTAAATTTAAGTTTTGACTTTTCTCGAATTTGTGTTAATTTGAGTTTATATCATTTTTAAATTAATTTTGATATGAAGAAATTTGGATTTGGATCAAATCAAATTTAAATTGATTTAAATTCAGATCAATTTGGATTTAGATAAATTTAATTTTGAATCAATATCAATTTGGATTAATTCATTGAATTGAGTTTAAGATTGTTAATTTTTTTAATTAAATGGAACCCATCAATTATAGATTTCAGTGAGTTGGATGAATTTTTTGGATCAGATTAATTTTTGTCACCTCTGGATCCAATCAACTTATGCTCATATGCTGTGACAGTGACATTGTTACCTACACCAGGAAGAGCTTCATTGTTTTTACTTTGATTATTTTCAAACATATACCTTCTGTTAAAGGAAATGACAAATTGTTAACATCAATGAATGGTGTTGAACTCTCAGATTGACCCAGTAAAATACAAGAGCGTCTCATCTGGGTTTGGACTTTTGCTAAAGGAGGAAGGTGCTAAAGGTTTATTCAAGGGTTGGGCGCCTACCCTGCTTGGTTACAGTGCTCAGGGTGCTTTCAAATATGGTCTCTATGAATTCTTCAAGAAGTACTATTCCGACATTGCTGGGCCTGAGTATGCCACAAAGTATAAGACCCTGATTTATCTCGCTGGTTCAGCATCTGCTGAGTTGATTGCTGATGTTGCTCTCTGCCCCATGGAGGCTGTCAAAGTTCGTGTGCAAACTCAGCCTGGATTTGCTCGAGGTTTATCAGACGGGCTTCCAAAAATTCTCAGGGCTGAAGGTGTTGCCGGGTATGTTGGCTAAATGCTTTTTTTTTTGTTCATAAGAGGTACAATGAGAGAGAGTGAGAAATAGAACTTTGGACCTAATCCTTCCTAAAAAAAGGTAACAACCACTAGACTAAGCTTTGGTTGTTCTGTTGGCTAAATGCTTTGCATCCAGTGTTTGAGTCTTAATCACTTGTGTCAACGCTCGTCGTTTGAATGCATATTCTATGATCTTAAATGTTTGTAGGTTGTACAAAGGAATTGGTCCTCTCTGGGGACGACAAATTCCATGTAAGCCAAACATTTCCTGCTTCATTTTTGTGGTGTTTACCAGAAGTTGTCGGAAGCTTTGAATTTGCACTGAAGAACTGAATTGATGATTTGCAGATACAATGATGAAATTTGCAACTTTTGAAAACACTGTTGAGCTAATCTACAAGTATTCCATCCCCACCCCAAAAGACGAGTGCAGCAAAACCTTGCAACTTGGGGTGAGCTTTGCTGGTGGATACATTGCTGGTGTTTTCTGTGCTGCTGTTTCACATCCTGCAGATAACCTGGTGTCTTTTCTCAACAATGCCAAGGGGGCAACCGTTGGTGATGTGAGTAAACTCCTTGTTTTGTTTGATATCCGATTAAGTTTCGTTAGCACCGAGTATTAAGATATTTGAATTTAACCTGATTCATTACTCAAATAGTTCAAACTCGAATTTAACTGAAAAATAAACGAATCGAACCCGAATAATCATTAAGTCGAACTTGAGTAACTCATGAATAGCTTGAGTTATTTATACTTCTATGAATAAACATAGTTTCTCTTTCACTTTTCATATACGCTCACCTGCCTTTTTTGGTGGCCTTTTTCTTTCTCTCTTGCAGGCGGTGAAGAAGCTAGGATTATGGGGTCTCTGCACGCGCGGCCTTCCCCTTCGAATTGTCATGATTGGAACCCTTACTGGAGCACAATGGGTTATCTATGATGCATCCAAAGTTTTTTTTGGACTGTAAGTTTTCTGCTTGCACCATTTGCTTAATTAGATTCTCATAATTTTTTAGTTTTGATGGTTAGTTACCTCCTCTTTAAGAAATTCATTCATTTGTTCTAGATTGATAATTCGTATTCACGTTATGTCAAATTATATTTATATTATGTGAAACACGAAAATTATCGTATCAAAATTCATATCGATGCATTAAATATAAAATTTTTTTAATTTTTTTTAAATTCATAAATAATTTTTTGTCAATTTAATTTTAATACGTGTTATTTTCATATTTTATTTTTTCATTCATTCATTTCTCGAACCAATCATGAATCTGGTTGCTTTCTGCAGGCCAACCACTGGTGGTGGTGCTCCTACTCCAGCTGCTGCAAAGGCATGAAAAAATGCACTTTCTCTAGGCAAACAGGATGCAACTTTTTTTAGTTCAATTTAGGAATTCTACAAGGGAATTGCCCTTATTGAGAAAGCAATAACAATATGATTGATGTCCACATAATTAGAGTTAGTCATTGGTGGGCTCTGTATTATATTTTTTTCGATAATCGAGAGTGGAGTTAATATTAATTAGACTCGAATTCAAATTTTATAATATATTACAACACTCGATCAAAAGATTGATGGCAAACTTTGTATTGTATTCTTTTGCAAGTTTAGGAGCAAGTAAATTTTCTTAATACCACATTCTTCTCAAAGATGACATTGTTTCTTGAATACTTAACCATTTCTAGTTTTCTTTTCTCCATAATTCATCTTTTCACAGCTGCTTACATTCTCTGTCCAGAGACAAATCTACACACGATCTCGTTGAACCAATGATCAAAGAGCAGAATCGAATAAAGCTTTAGGCATGGAATGTAACCCAGCTTCCAATGATCAAAGCTTAAGTAAAAGCTGGTTTCGTTGGTTCAAGCACCAAACCAGGCCAGCAAGGCTCCAATCCTTGAACCTTTCGTTAAATCAGAGGCTCATAGATAGGAGTATAATCGAACTGAGTCGAACAATTCAGTATCATATTCAACAACGGTTTGACTTGAAAATTTGAGACTCACAGTTTGAGACAAAATATTCTAGCAGTTCAAGTTTGATTGATAGGCTCAAACTCAATTCGATGCGTTCGATTTGCCATTCTTCAATAGTATATTAAGAAAATAAAATAGTAAATTAATAATGAAATGTAAAAGATATGTATTAAAAAACTCAATTAGGTTAGCAAATCATGAGTTGCTTGAATTAAATATTAAGATCTTTGAATTTGGTTCAATTTGTTATTCGAGTAATTGAGTTCGGTTTGAAAATAAATGAGTCAAATCTGAATGATTATCGAATTGAGTTCAAATAGCTTAGTTCCTTTGTATCTTTAATCCGAAATTATACTACCAAAAGCACAACTGATTCGCACAAGCAAATCCCCAGGTCAGAAGCATTCAAAAACAGTATACTCCTTATGTAATGCCTAAACTCACTAGTTTAGATCTGTAAATTGCTGAATTGTCGAGAAAGACTTTTACTATACAAAGTACAGACAAACTAAAAGTTCATGACAACTGGAGCTAAGGTCAGCAACCTGTCCAAAGCATTTTCCGAGAACTTCCTTGCAAACAAGAAGCAAATGTCGGTTTCCCTTCCATTATAGTCGCAGCGGATGGTATTCCTTAGCTTCTGCAGAAACTCCACGGTGACATTCTGTCCAACAAACATGTATGGATGAGGTCCTCCCTTGGACCAATCCACCAATGTCAATGTCCTAAATGAGTTTCTTTCCGGAAATTTCATGTTTACAAACGTTGGCAAGTAATGCTCGTCGCCGTAACATTGGTCTCTGCAATGACGCCAGAATACGGGAAGATATGTTCGGTCGGAGATTACTTCAAGGGCAAGAAAACGATCCATTTCGAACCACTGCGAGCCCTTCCGCCATTGGTCGATGGTGACCACAGGATTCATCTGGTCATTGTATCTGCCGCGGCCTACAGGACCTGGTAAATCATAGGACTCCACGAAGGATTTGTCCGAATTTATGATGTAATTGTAAACAGTGGAGAAATTGAAGAGGGGAATACATGACTCCGAAAGAAGAACGAATCGTTCATTGGAGATGTCAAGCAAGGCATTTGCCAATAGGCGGCGTTCTGCTGTCACCATGTTCATTTCTCCCCATCTCACCTCCTACATTGCATGGACAAACAATATGCATGCAATTGCAATTGCAAGTGTAAGTATAAGCATGAAAGATGAATCTTAATTTTCTCAAATCATCCAAGATAAAGATATCAATTTTTGTTAACTCGTATATTTTAATCGCGTCTTTCAATTATATTTTTAGATATATATTGCTTTTTATTTTCCGTTTGGCTCAGTGGCTAACAGGTGGGTTTTTTCATTAAAGACAAAAAACTTTGTAGGGGTAAATTACATTTTTACTTTTGATAATAAGTCTTTTTATTATTTTATTAAAAAACAAATATCCTTAATTTTTTTTTATTATTATTGTTTTCAATCTTAGGAATCAATCTCACCACGCTCATCCAAACACACCCTTTCTTGTAATTACTAATTTATAAAAATTGTATTATAAAGAAGAAAGAGTTCTAAGGATATTCAACTATTCATATACATACATACATATATATATATATATGTATATTTAGATAACTTTCAGTCTCTAGTGATAGAGTCAAACTAGAATCAAATCATGAAAAACCAGACCCTTGAGTCAAAATTTAACTCAATAGTTAATGAAAAAACTAACAAAAAAATTTGAGAAAGATAACAAATACTTAATAACGGACCACAAAGTATAAATGATATGTTATTAAATTGATTTGTTTCTTGTTTTGGCCAAATTAATTTGAGCTCTTAATTTTTCAGTTGGTTTGACATTTGAAAAATGAATGTAAAAAATTGTAATGAATTACTGACCTTGCTAGGAATCCACCGGTCGTAAAAAACCGAATTCTTGGGCAGTGTTTGATTGAAGGAAAGATCAGAATGCACATAAATGGAGTACAACCCTTGGTGTCCTTGAAAGAATTTCTCCCAAAGTGGAGCTAATAACACTATCCCTCTTGTCAAGAACAAAAATGCAACTTTAGGCACTCGTTTGATCGGGAATTCTTGGATTTTCGGAACCATTGATGCCCTCCAAAACAATTCCTCATCTGTCATATTATGCATAGTCTCCGGTGGTTCAATAAATTCTTTCATGTAATCTCTCGGAGAGGATGGTTCAATGACAGCAACTGATGTTTGGTTTTCCACATGGCTCTTAGTTTGATCCGTAATGGCGGAAAAAGATGGCGGGGGTGGTGGCGGTGGCGGTGGCGGCGGATTAATTAGAATGGGAGAAACAAAGTGTTGGTTGAGTTGGAAATATTCTATGGAATTATTTTTGAGATAAAAAAAACTAACAGTGATTCCCAAGCCTAAACCGAAACCAAAGAGAAGAAAACAGAAAACAATATCATTGAATTGAATACGTGCATTCAGAAGTTTGGCAGTGGATATTTGTGAACGGTGGTTCACCACCATATTCTTCATTGAGCAAGTGGAAGCAATGTTGTTGGATTTAGAGCAGCTTATTTTCCTTTCTTTGTGACATATAATTCAGAGTGTTTTACAAGGAAAGGGATATGTAATTGAGAGTGTTTTACAAGGAAAGGGATATCTCGATTGGTCTAGAAAGAAAGTTTATCTTTTACTTAATAAGAGAGATTCATGAAAATGATTATATGTAATTCGTAAATATGGGCAATAAAATAAAAGTTATGCTCTTTACCATCCAGACAAGTTTTAATGTTGATAATGGAGAATGAATTTGGATTTGGTCGATCATATTCTATAAAATTATCTTTTAACTTTTAATAAAATATTATTTTATAGTTAACGTTTACTATTTTTAAATTAAATAAGAATGATACCACTTGACAGATTAATTGTAAATTTGATTTATCTTTCTAAATAATGCTTTAAATTTTAATTTTTTTCTTTAAAAAATGTCAAAGGTTTGATTCAAACGTAAATTTATTGTTCGATTTGCAGTTACTTAAGTAACTAATTTTTAGTTTGACAAGTATAATTAAGTTATATAAATTCCATTGCAAAATATAAATTTTAAACTATCAAAATATATATTCTAATTTATACCTAATAATCAAATTCAAGCTCCAAATTTTTTTAATCTTTTCAATAATGATTGAATTCAATTCCAGATTTGTAATTTTAGAATCAATTTTAATACCGGCGTAAAATTTTTTGTAATTCAAGAGCTTCTGTCAATGTATATAAAATTATAGTTGGTTTGTGAGATTAAAATCCAAAATTTGAAAGATTTTTTTTACTTGTTTAGAGTTGATGGCAAATCTATCATTTCTTGTTAATATTTGTTTTGAAAGTGTCTTTTATATATGAAAGGTTTACAAAGTATTCTTTTGATAAAAGAATTTTACTAAAAAAAAATCATTTTGATAGAATAAGAAAGACTATGAATTTTGGAATGATTGATCCAAGAATAGATGGAATGTGAAAAGAAATGATTGGTCTTGAAAGTAACGTGGAGACCTATAAAAAAGACACCATATTTCCATATCCTCCTTACAATTTTCTTTGATTGAATTTATTCCCAAAATATTTCTTTTATTATATTATTATTGTTAGGTGTAGGCTGTAAAAACCACATAGCTAGCCCAGAACTCATAGGCGAAGCCCACAATCAGTAAATTGGATAAACAAGCCTCAACCAAAGGTCCACCAGGCAATAAACAAGCCTCATGAAACAAAAATGCACAGTTCGTCCAAGGTAGCCCAATTACTTCACAGCAGAGAATCTTGACTAGCACTGTGAAAATGGGCAGGCCCTAAAGGGCCAGGCCATAAATGGGTCAAGCCAAAAGGTTTTTTTTGTTAAATGGGTCTAAAAATACAAGTCCATATTCAGGCCTAAGGACTAATGAGCTTAAATGGGTCGACCTGTATAAAAAATTAAATTTTATATTAAAATCTCATTTTTAGTAAATAAACAAAGTAAAGTTTGAAATAAATATTAAACAAACATTAAACAAATTCACATCAAATCCATCAAGTCTTCAACATCATTTAACATTACATATTAATAGTTTAACAAGCATAATATAAATTGTTTTAACAAATCTAGATACTGAAAAACATGTCTCAACAATATTAAAAATAAAAAACATGATAAATAGATTCATGTCCATCCATCTCCTCCATAGTGTCAATCACATTCAATCAACTCTTTTTCAACTTTGTCATTTGCAAATATAAGTAAAAAACAATATAAGAACTCACAAGAATTAAACTTATGAATTGATTAAAAATTGTCGACTAATTAATAACATTACCTTCAAAACCAAGAATCCAATTTCGGGTGTAAATGAAAGTTTTCATGTTCTCATGATTTAGAGAATTTCAATACTTATGTAAAACACAAGAACTGACACTAAAAAAACTCTTCGATGCTATTGTTGTTATTGGAATACTCAAGATATCACAAGCTATATTTGTAAGCTTTGGAAATATTGGCTTATGATCTTTCTACCATTGCAGCACATTTAAATTTTCAACTATGCAACCCATAATCTTTAGCTCTTCCAAATAAAAATCTAATTAAGATTTTGGTTCTTCCACTTGAATAGTTTTAAATCTTTTGAAAGCCTATATCCTTGGACATTTCAAAATAAATTAATTGTCATTACAAAAGAGAATTTAAAATAAAGTATATACTTAAAAAACAAAAATCAACTTATATCACTTAAAGCAAATGTACTCTTCCCCTTCCAACTAGCATGTGTAAGAGGTTGTGAGTCATTAGGTTGGTTTGAAGTAAATTAGTAATACTAAATAGAATTAATTTTATATATTTTACTTTGATTAAAATGTTAAACATATAAATAATTAAAATAAACATAAAATTTTAATATAATTAAAAATATTAAAAAATTAAATGGGCCGACCCATTTAAGCTTAGGCTAAATTCATTTAGGCCCGGGCAAAAAAGCCATCTTTCTTAAATGGGCTACAAAAATAAAGTCCAAGCCCTGAATAAATCCGGCCCGGCCTGGCCCAACGGGCCTTGGCCCATTTTGACAGTGCTAATCTTGACACTTGATTACACATGACTGAAGAAGACCTCACCTGCCAGAGTTAAGGTACCTAAATACTACCAAAAGAAATGTTCCCTATGACATATTGACCTGGCGCCTACAACATACACATATAAAAGGAGCTCAAGAGGATTACAGAAGGGATTCCAACCCTTTCTCTCATACAGTAGCCATTGCACGAGTTGGTATTCCCTTGATCCCTAAAACCTCTATTGTTAAACGTTCTCTTACTTGAAAACTGATACTGCATCGAGCTCCCATCTTGCTCTAGTTCTCCTCTGCTCTATTTTCTTTGTTCTCAGGTATTAGCACACCTTCAACAGCTTGGCAGATCCCTATCTAGGAGAGCTGCTCACCTCCATTGTTGTAAATCCCTCAGCAATTATTTCTTTTGAAGTTTTGATGATGCACTCCTTATTGATTAACTAATACTTCTGAATTAATCTCATTTTTTTTTATCTTTTTAGTTTTATGAATTTATTTCTCCTCTAATTCTTTGCAATTTTCTTTTTTCTATTTTCATTTACAACAAGATTAATTCCCTTTAGATTTAAGATTGATAATGACAACTAATTGATGAGGTTTTGCATGGCAAAAAAAAGATGAAAAGAGATGAAAATAAAAAATTTGTTAACTAGATTGCGTTTTATAACCATTTTTCTACCTTAAATTTAATCATTAAATTAACAAAATTTTCATGTTTATTCATTTTTTTTACCGACCAAAATATTAAAATTATATCTGTTCTTGTTTCTGTTAGGTGCAATTAGGCCTTTTCACCCCAAAAGCTAGCTCAAGAGGTGAGATTTTCCTTCACACTTATAAACACACACCCAGCCCCTTCCACAACCGATGTGGGAATACCCCAACAATCTCCCCTTTCACACATCGGGCCTTGAGAGAGCACTTTTCTGCCCGGAACCGTGAACACCGGGAGATGTTGGGAACCCCAACAATCATTTCCTTCAACCATCGGGTCTTGGGAGAGCAGAGGGAGCCTTTTTATTACCCAGAACAGAGGAAGAGATGTTGGCAACCTGGGCTCTGATACCAGTGTTGAGTGCAATTGGGCCTTCTTACCCCAAAAGCTAGCTCAAGAAGTGAGATTTTCCCTCACACTTATAAACACACACCCAGCCCCTTCCACAACCGATGTGGAAATACCCCAACAGTTTCTGCCAAATTAATGTTTTAATGAGAAACTAGACTACGTAGGATACACTAAATCCATGATGGGGTCCCAAAGCCGTCCAAATAAATAGAGATGTGACTATGCCAAAAAATATTTTGTGAAATCTCAGTGTATAAAAACGTTTCTTGATGCATAAAGATAGAAACGAACGTATTTTTCACAGCACAATTCCCATTTTGTCTGTATATTGCCCATCTTGTCTGTGTATTGCAAGCAGGTCAGAGTTTCGGTAGCGTGAAAAGGATTTTTTCAACGTATCTCTTTCCTTTGACGTTTGCAATTGCTAGTCACTAAAGCAAAGTTGTTATTTGTTTCTAGTTCAAATAATTTTAAACGTGATATGGTAATACAACAAGAATATGATACGAATAAAATATACGAATATGTTATAAGTTAAATTTTATTAAAAATTATATATAAATATAATAAAAATTAAAAAAATTGTATCAGACGTATTTAGACTAATTTTAACAGGAAATTTTTTTATTTTGAATACAATTTTATACAATACGTACACGAATTGCTGTGTTTATTTGTTTCTTTGGAAAATTGTTTAGTCGCATTTTTAGATCTCATAATTGAAGATAAAATACAATGATACAACACGAAAATAATATGAAAAAATTATACGCAATAAAATTTTGGACAAAAAATTATGTGGATAGAAAAAAAAAGTAAAAATTCTATTTGATATTTGACGAATTGGCATAAACTACAACATGATAATTTTATGTTTGACATGATTTGATACAAATAACGAATTAGCTACAAAACAAATACACAAATTGCAAAATCTACGTTTCTTATCATTAAAGGAACATTTGTTTGTTTCCCTGAATTTTTTTTCTTTTTAATTAAGAAGCAATTCTGGTGGAAAAATATATGGGAGGGGAGCAAGTTGTGCTATCTAAATCTAAGATAGCGACTTGAAATTGTTTTTTATGTGCAGATTTATGAATTGGGAAAATCAGTCATGTCTTCAAACTTTCTAGCTGGGTGTTTAAAAAAATGCATTCAATTTAAACACAACAAAACCTTGTAATTTTAAGACAATTGAACTAAATTGGTTTTGTTACTAATATTTTTAATGACAGACAAAGACAATGATCTTGCAGTAACTTTTTCTCGTTACAAAAAAAAATTACAACGACAAATTGCCATTTTGTAATTATTTTAACCGTTGCAAAAAATATCATTTCGTAGTATTGAAAGAATGATGTTCATATTCATGCGTGGGTAGCTCCTCATATTTAAAACGACTACAGTATTCTTGGTGAATTCATGAAACACCTATTTTTGGCAACGATTTGATTTGATGAAGCAACAAAATCTATGCTAAAGCACATGAAGTTTGACTATCGAATCAAAATTTATTATCCTTTGCATATATGCAATGGACAATTTCAGAGTTGAAACAAAGAGATTTTGCAGTGATCCCTCAAGTCACTGCATTAATATTGTTTGCCTAAGGTGTCTGAGAGATGTTGTCGTCGGTATTCTCAGATTTTGTTTGAATCTAATTTTTTGGCTAATATTAGAGGTGCATTATCAATTTTTTTTTTGTACTTGATAATTAAATATCAGTTTGGTTTTCAAAGATTTAACATTTAAGCTGTGGAAGAAGTTACGGAAAGTAAGATTTAGTCTTGGATCTTGTTTCTTATTATCTCATGATAGTTTTGTAAAATCTTGGGGGATTAATAAATTGAATTGTGGCTTATAAAAATTAATTCTTTACCGAGATGATTTGTTTTCGAAAGATAAAAACCATTAAAACAGATTTCGCTAAACTCTAAAAACAAATACCTTCTGTCGAACAAAATTTGACAATCTCCGCATCGACACATTTTTGTACAAATGAATGCAAATTGTTTTCCAAAAAATTCGGTTTAGTCTTACATTGGCGTCGTCATTTTTTAGTAAAAGAGGTTAAATTTTGGAAAAAAAAATACCAACGTTAAGATTTAAATTACAAACTTATTAAATAACTTCTCTTAAAAATAATTATATAAATAATTTGAACTAAAACCCTTCTCTTCAAGAATGATAAACGATAAAACTTTTTTAACAATTGTGATTTCAAAATTCAAATCATATCTAAATGACTGAGAAAGAAGTTTACTTGTACTTCTTTTAATCATTTGTTGGTCAATTCTCCTTCACTTTAAGCAATAGTATATTTACTAGATTATACCACTACAAATTGTTGAATCTTGAAGAACTGAACTTCATTGATTAAAAGAATGTTTAAAGAAGAATTACAGATTACAAAAGAAGAAGTAAGTATTACAGTTAACAATTGTCTGGTGCTTTATACATCGAGACTTAACTAACTTTAACTAACTAACTGTTATCAAACTAAAAACTAACTTCATCATTCTTATCACTTGCTGAGCTGGAGTCTTGCTGAGCTGGATTAAGTAGGCTGATCTGTCTCTTGTTGAGTTACTGTATTACCTTCTGTTAGCCCCCCACAAACTGGAGCATACAAGTCTTGTAGACCCAGTTTGGAGATAAAGTGAGCTAAAGATGCAAAGGTTTGAGGCTTAGTAAATAAGTCTGCAAGTTGATCAGGGGAAGGGATGTGAAGCAAATGAAGGAGGCCATTTTTGAGTTTCTGTCGAACAATATGGCAATCTATTTCGATATGTTTGGTATGTTCATGAAATACTGGATTCTCAGCAATATGAATAGCAGACTTATTGTCACAAAACAGAGCTGCAGGTCTGGGGTGAGGCACTTGTAGATCTTGAAGGAGATAATGTAGCCATTGAATTTCACAGGTGGCAGAGGCAATGGCTCGATATTCTGCTTCAGAGGATGATTTAGAGACAGTGGCTTGTTTCTTGGACTTCTAGGAAATTAAAGCTGAGCCAAGAAAGATATAGAATCCAGTGATGGACTTCCTGGAAGTTGGACAAGCTGCCCAATCAGAATCTGAGAATGCCTTCAAATGAAGATCAGAATCAGCAGGATAGAATAGACCTCGACTTGGAGATGATTTTAAATATCGAAGAATCCTGTGAGCTGCTTGAATATGCTGATCTGTTGGTTTATCTAAGTATTGAGATAGCTGTTGGACAGCAAATGTAATATCTGGTCGAAAAGTAGTGAGGTAGAGAAGTCGTCCAATTAGCTGTCGATAATAGGTTTAATCAGGTAGCAATGGGGCTTCAGCATGCATATTATGCTTTTGGTTAGATGCCAGAGGAGTCTTGGCGGGCATACATCCAAGAAATCCAAAATCTTGAAGAAGATCAAGTGTATATTTCCTTTGGCAGAGGTTAATACCTTTGCTATTTCTGGCAACTTCAAGTCCAAGGAAAAACTTGAGTGGGCCAAGGTCTTTGATCTTGAAGGCTGTATCTAAGTAAGACTTTATAGCAGAAATGGATGTAGGATCATTAGTTGCTATAATCACATCATCAACATAAATCAACAAAGCTGTGAATGTAGAACCAGTGGACTTTAAGAACAAAGAAGGATCTGCTGGAGCCTGATAAAACCCTTGGTTAAACAAGGCATCTGATAATTTTGCATACCACTGTCTACTGGCTTGCTTAAGGCCATAAAGTGATTTCTTGAGTTTGCAAACTTGATTATGTGAAGTTGAAGAGAAGCCAGGTGGAAGATCCATGTATACTTCCTCTGTCAAATCACCATGGAGGAAAGCATTATTGATATCTAATTGATGAAGATACCAATTCTTGGCTGCTGCAACTGCTAGCAATGTTCTGATAGTGGTCATTTTAGCCACTGGAGAGAATGTTTCAAGGTAGTCAATCCCATGCTGTTGTGTATACCCTTTTGCAACCAAACGAGCCTTGAATCTTTCAATAGAACCATCTGCTTTGTGCTTGATTTTGTACACCCATTTGCAGCCTATTGATTGTTTATTGGGTGAAAGCTTTACTAGATCCCAAGTGTCATTTAATTGTAATGCATCAATCTCATTTTGCATAGCAGATCTCCAGCAATCATGCTTGACAGCTTGGTTGTAAGTTTTTGGTTCAATGACAGAAGATATTTGAATGGTAAAGGCTTTATGACTAGAAGATAATCTATTATATGATATGACTTGAGAAAGAGAATGAGGAGTACCTTGAATTTTGCATTGAGAACCAAGTGCTGGATGGAGATTTGATTGGGAAGCATGAGAAGTCAAATTACAATGATAATTCTGCAAATACTTTAGCTGAGTTTTTGTTCGTGTGGATTTCCTTGCTGGAGGGATATGCTGTAATGCTGAGTTATGAGGGGATTGATCATTGTGAGAAGAATCAGAATCTGAAGTACCAATGGGAACCGAACCTGGTAAAGGATCAGGATGCAAGGATTCGATAACAGGTGTAGGAAGAACAAATGTATCTGAATGTGAGGGATTTGAATGATATGTAATGGTTTGAAATGGGAAGACATGTTCATAAAATGTAACATCCCTTGAAACAAATACTTCTTTGGAATGTAGATCATAGAGCTTATAGCCCTTTTTTCCAGATGAAAATCCTAGAAAAATGCACTTTCTAGCTCTATGATCAAATTTGAATCTATTATGAGATAGAGTTGTTGCAAAACAAAGACATCCAAAAACATTAAGCAATGAAAAATATGGTTTTGTGTTGTAAAGTAATTCAAAGGATGTTTTATTTTTAATCACATTAGATGGTACCCTATTGATAATATAAGTGGCATGAAGTATACAATCTGACCAAAATTCTTCTGGTAGTGAGGCTTGAATTCTTAAGGCTCTGGCTACATTTAAAAGAGTTTGATGTTTTCTTTCAACAATTCCATTTTGCTGTGGAGTCTGTGTACATGAGGTCTGATGTATGATTCCTTTAGATGCATAGAATGATCTCATATTGAATTCTTCTCCATTATCTGTTCTGATGCATTTTATTTTAGTTGAGAATTGAGTTTCAACAAAGTTACAAAATTGTTCAATGAGAGGTCTGACAGAAGATTTTGTTTTCATGAGGAATGTCCAAGTATTCCTACTATAGTCATCTACAGCAGTTAAGAAATATGAATATCCATATATGCAAGGTGTGTGATAAGGACCCCAAATGTCAAAATGCATTAGTTCAAAACAATTGCAGCTAACACTGGTACTGATTGGAAAAGGATTTCTCTTTTGTTTTGCAAAGTGACATGTATCACATATTAGATTTTCTTTTACAGAAATTGAAGGATCCAGATCTTGAAGTAGTTTGATTCTAGGGTAAGAAACATGTTCTAGGCGATAATGCCATATGTCTATAGTATTGGTCACAGAATTACATTGAACAGGAAGTAACAAGGAATTTTGAACATCAGGTGTTGAAGTATGCTGCGTGCAAGGTTGAGTTTGAATTAACTTGTAAAGACCATGCACTTGCTTACCCAAACCAATCATCCTCCAGCATTTGAGGTCTTGTACAATACAGAATTCTTTTTGAAATATCACAGCATAATCAATAGATTTGGTTAGTTTGCTAACAGATATAAGATTAAAACTAAATTCAGGAACAAATAATACTTCTGTTAGCAGTAAGGAAGAGGATAGTCTGACAGTTCCAAGGTGTGTTACAGAAACATGATTACCATTTGGTAATTTGACTAAGGCATTATTGATGGTTTTGTAGGACTCAAATAATGACAATGAACAAATTATGTGGTTTGTAGCACCACTATCAAATATCCAAGTGAAATTATGTGAGAAATCATTAGCAGTATTAGGAAGAAAATTTTTACTAGTACTAATGCTACAAAGGGCTATATGTATACCTTGGTTTTCTGGGAATGAAGTGAAGGTAGCATTGACTGTCTTGGCATGATTGCTTGAAGAAGATGCCAGCTCATTCGACTTCAACATTGCAATTATCTGATCATATTGGTCTTTAGTAAAAGCTACTGGACTAACTTCATCAACATATCCAGATTTAGTTAACAGATCAGAATCCTCATGGGAATGAAAAGAACCCTCTGCTTGATTCACACTGCTGTTAAACTTTGGTTTTGGCTTGTATCCAGGGGGATAGCCGTGCTTTTTATAGCACTTGTCGATGGTGTGACCTTGAAATCCACAATAGGTACAGACTGGTTTCTTTGTATTGTATTTGTATTGTTTCTTGAACACATCAGCTTGTGGATTATTTGGCATGGCTGATTTGGCTTGAAAGGCACTGGATTCAACAGATCTTGATGAAAGTTGGGAACTGATCTGTCTTTCTTGCTGAGCTACCAAAGCAAACACCTTGTTGATTGGAGGGAGTGGTTCCATCAACATTATCTGAGATCGTACTGTTGAAAAGGATTCATTTAATCCTTTCAAAAATCTGATAACCTGTTCATTCTGCTGATATTTTCTTGCAAGAACCAAGGCCTCACATTTGCATCGTGGATTGCAAGTACAAGAAGGTATTACCCTCAAGTTCAAGAACTCATCCCACAGAATCTTTAAATGTGTGAAATAATCTGTAACACTCAAAGATCCTTGATGAAATGAGTAAATTTCTTCTTGAAGATCTGATATCCTGAAAGCATCTCCTTGTGCAAATCGATCTTTAAGATCATTCCAAACATCCTTGGCTGTGTCAAGCCAAATTATGCTTTGAGCAATAGAAGGTGAAACAGAATGGATGATCCAAGACAATACCATTGTGTTTCATCTTTCCCATGCCGAGAATGTTGGATCTGTCTTGACTGGAACTTCAATGCTACCATCGACAAACTTAAGTTTGTTCTTGGAAAGAAGGGCAACTTTCATAGATCGACACCATGAATGCTAATTTGAACCATTCAAAACAGGGGAAACAAGAACTAAGCTTGGATTTTCACTTTCATGAAGATGAAATGGATTAGAAACATCATTTACAGGTGCCACCATCTTGTTCGTGAAGATGAAAAACAAGAAATGAATCTTCGAAATGGATATTTCAAAAGGATTTTACATCTGATACCATGTTGAATCTTGAAGAACTGAACTTCATTGATTAAAAGAATGTTTAAAGAAGAATTACAGATTACAAAAGAAGAAGTAAGTATTACAGTTAACAATTGTTTGGTGCTTTATACATCGAGACTTAACTAATTTTAACTAACTAACTGTTATCAAACTAAAAACTAACTTCATCATTCTTATCACTTGCTGAGCTGGAGTCTTGCTGAGCTGGATTAAGTAGGCTGATCTGTATCTTGCTGAGTTACTATATTACCTTCTGTTACAAATAGTTTTACTTTTAGATAAGGACTTCATTTATACAAACTACCACTAACTCGTTACTGCAGCAAGAAGGTAAGCTCAAAGGGTAAAAGAACAAGGCCTTTAAAGCCCCACAGACGTTGAAAAAGTACAATACGCACCATCACGCGTAGTCGAATCGTCGGTCTCAAATCTCAGTAGATATCGAGTTAATGCATGAGGCTCTCCCAAGCCTTCCTTTCAATGGTTGTTTATGTATGAATGAACCCACCACGTTGTCTTCTCTGTTCAACAAATTCAAAGACAACTGCTGTTACTGATACACGTTCTACCAAGAAGTTTTTCGTTTATTGCATATTATATGTGATAGTTAACTTAGTCACAAAAACATGTTCGAACGAAAAGTTTTGTTTATTACACATTACATGTGATAAATAAAATTACCAGTTCAAAATATTTAAGGTTAACTCTAATGCAATGAAATATTATATGGGATAATTAATTAAACTTGTTCAAGAAATTTAAAACTTATTTTGTCATAGATATATGTTTCATATGAGAAGTTTTGTTTATTATGCATTACATGTGATAATTAAATTTTCTTGTTTAAAAAATTCAAGATTAACTTTGTTACATTTCGTTTATTAAGTATTACATGCGATAATTAATTAAAAACGATAAAATTTTAGAAGTAAAAAACATGGTCAAGGCTATTAATTGCTATATTTCATGTAAGCATCAATCACGAAGACAAAGTTTCCATTAACCGCTGTATATGTACAATATATTTGTCAATATCGGCAATGAAGAAAATAAGTTAAGCTCGTTTCCAGCCAGACACAGACTTAAATAAGTTATTGAGGATGGAACATGAATATGGATTTGGTCGATCATGTCCGTGGTGTTGACCGTTGAGCAAGCTTAATTGAGCTAATTAATTCGGGGCAAATTTGAGATCATGCATTGAAGAGCTTATACGATGCTTCCCTCTGATACTATACATATAATAAAGTTATTAAACTAAAAGATAGTTTGGTGCAATATTGCAATAGAGTTTGCTGGGATGCTTGCGATTTCGTTGAAAAAAATCATTTCCTACATCATTAATAATAGTTTTTAAATTGTATTGACTAGATTATTAGGATGACACACACACACACATATGTATATATATATGAGTAGAGATTTACTTACACATGTGTAAAATAAATTTGTTTTACACAGTTTTATATCTTCATATAAAATTAATATTTTTGCAAACCAACCGTTGTATTTAACAACCTATTCATATTTATTATGTATGTAAATTTTTGAATCAATCTGCTATTTCTATCATTTTAATCGAGAATAGTATTTTTTTTCAAATATATATGAACGGTTGAAATTTTATTTTATGAAATAAATAGTTAGACGTATTCGATTAATTTGAAAGTTGGCATGCATAATCTATGTGAATGGAACATAAAAAACAATGGTCGGATTAAAAAATTATAAAACATATAAAAAGTTATGAAAGTATGTAAAACTAAATTTATTTTATATATGTGTAACTGGATCTCTCCTCTATATATATATCTTTAAAGATATATTACAAAATAAAAATTAATTTAAAAAATGAGATCAATGTGAAAATTTCGTTTGTAAAATTAAAATTTTCATTTTCAATGTAATAAAAACGAGTTTCATGGTTTTCTTCAGTGTAATATATATAGGTCAAATTCGTGGTCATTTTGTGGACATATTAATTTATTGCAGCCATGTGTAACCAAAAAAAAAATTAATTGCAGCCATGGCACATGGTACCTAGATGTTCACCCCAATGGTCAGTCTTTTGTTCTTATTTTAGCCCAATTTGACTCAATAATTCCTAAATGCATCTATGTAAATATCTATTTTCATTTACATATTTCCACGCAAGCATAAGAAAAAAGAATGTGAAACTTAAGAATATATAAAACTGCTGCAAAGTCTCTAGAACTTAGATCTTATATATTGATTCACGTACTCATGTAATTTTTAAAATATGGGAAGATAATTTTACAAATAAAATTTGAATCAATATTAGTGTAAGCAAATTGAATATAAATGAACTTTATTACGTTCGTGTTTTTAAATTTGTTCATAACGAACATGTTCACACACGCATGTTTTTGAATATTAAACGAATATTTTCATAAATATGTGTTTGCGAATTTGAACATTAAACTAATATGTTTGTGAACAGTAAATAAGAAATTATAAAAATAAATCATATTTATCTTGATATATATGATGTTAGATTAAAAATATCTTATATAAACATGTAATTTTAATAAGGATTTATATATTATTTACTGACAGTGTATATACTATATACTGTCAATGCATTAAAGATTGATATCTTGTCAATAAGATTTTATGAGCAAATTGAAAAAAAAATTATTTTTATTTATTTTTAAAGGCTTAACATTTTTTTAGTTGCTTATTGATGAAGTGTCAACCTCTAGTGCATTGACAATATATAAAAATTATACACTGTCGATGCATCATATATAAACATTTTTATAATTACATATTAAAATAACTTATAAATAATTAAATAAATTAAAAATGGCTAAAATATTAAAAAAAACCCCTGAACTTTGTTACTTTATATAAATAAGCCCTCATAACTTAATCGAATCAAATTAATTAAATTTTGATTGATTAAATTAGTTTGAAACAATTTTTCTACATATGTAATCTTTTTATTTGAAATAAAGATTTATTTAAATACAAATCAAATATAAAGACTTATTTGGATACAATAATAGTATAAAAATTTATTTAAATAAAATAACAAAATTTAAAAATATTTTTAATATTTTAACCATTAAAAATTTATTATTATCTGACAATAAATGAATACTAAACAATTCATTAAATGAATAAATATAAATAAACTAAAATCAAATATAATCACGAGCCATACGTCAAAATAATCTGTTCATTTTACACCTTACCTGTAATTTTCTTTTTCGAGATCAAAAGTTTCTTCTGTTGTAACAATAAAAACTCCAGAACCTGAATGGCGCAGCACTTTTCAATACAAGTTAAATTTTATGACAGCTGCCCAGCAGAGAAAAATCAGTGGCTGGGGAGGGTTCAGCATTATCTTGTTGACTGTTAGCGTACGAACTTGTGCAGTTAAAGGCCGATTGGAAGTGTTATCCATCCTAACAATGGCTACCTAGCTTGGTAGCTATGTCATAAATCAGATTATTGAAATAACAGCAGCTGAAATGTAGTACTACTAGTTGTTTAAATCGTTAATGCAAAATAGACCACGAATATTAGACCACTCCCAAGTTCAATTTTGTCAGCATTAAGACCTGATATTGAGGTGATAGCTCGACTGCGATGGTGGTAGTACTACTGCAATTTTAACCCTGAAATGATTGATCCTAGTTAAGGTTCTTTGCAGTTTGGCATGGATACATTTCATGAAGAACAGAGTGATTGGACTGGTTGCTTAGGTGACAGAAGACGGTAAAATTCAAATTTGAATGTAAATTCAAACTTTAATTACTTGTGTTAATTTTCATTAACAATTTACTAAACTTTTGACCAGTTCTTAATTAACAAAATCGATCAGAAAGGCCACATGCCATAAACATGGGGTGCTGCAGCTCTCCGAATTTCATTAGAACGTGTCGTACACTCCATCTGGAAAACATTCAAGCATGTTTGTGCTAGTTGCTTGTGATTCTGATTGAATTGAAATGAAATGGGACCAGATATAATCTGTAAGCATTTTGTGAAACCTTGAGTACATGATCCTGAATCTTTGGCACATGCTCTACATAGTACTGTTTGAAAGTATATGGTTCAGCTTCATCCATCAAAGTTATATCTCGATCATAAAATCTATTTATCATGAAAAGATTACATTTCATATTATGTTAAACTATTAAACTTAAAGCAAAATTGTTAAGGTCATTTTCTCAACCATTATTCTTCAAAATCTGGAGTTGAGTGAGCAAACCTGAAAGGTCTTAGTTCTTACAAGAAACAAGTTTAGGGACGTCGAGTTAAAACTCCAAAGTGTGCTTCTATGCTCAAGTAAATATTTGTACAAGTAATAAGATAAGAGAGTCTAAGGTAAGAGAGAAGAGAGGCAGGAGTTGAGAATATGAAAAAAAATTTGTCCTATGGGTGTCTTGTTGGGTCCTTCTCTTATATCTAATGAGCATGGACTTTAAACTTAACATGTTTTATTTTAAATCCAATAAATTTATCACGAGTGTAATACTAAAAAAAACGTAAAATTTAACAAACAGTTATGTTAAATTCTTAATTTTAATGATCAAGATTCAATTTTTTTGTATCTTACTAAGAAATTTAGGTATTAGATCCGTCCACACCATCTTTATCTTCTCCATTTGTCTTCTTTCCAACTTCCCTGGTGCTTGTCATGTCTGATCTAGTTATGGATCCATGCACGAAAATATCATACTTATCTTCATGGTGACAACTGGTGCATGCCAAATTGCAGCTAGCCTACTTATCCTTTCTGTTCCATCAGCTCATCATCAACAAATGATTCAGACTTTTTTCGATGGGATCATTTGGTGTTGACAGTTGAGCTTTTTTATTTTGCTTTCCCCTCATTTTTTCACCTACAATTGTAATTCCCATGCCTAATTATGTTTAACTTTCTTCCATTACTTTTCAACACTTTTTTTTGGGTACAACGGAGGTTTTCAATTCGAAAAGAGGAATGTAGATTTTGGGATTTGAATTTAAGATTTTTAGAACTATCACACTTTAATGATAAAGATATGATCATTGGAATTAATATTTAAAATCAATATGTATTTATTTTTTGTTGTAAAAAGTTTAAGAGTAAAAAAAATTATTGAATTCCCAAGATGAGGACAAACCGTCAACTCATTATTAATATTTAAGGATTTATTAGAATTTTATTTGTGAATTTTTTGAAATTTATAAATCATTTACCAACAAAAAATTATAAATATTCGAATTTAAGTACTTTACACTCAAACTTGATACGTATTTGATCACTTGTTATGCATTAAAATCTACTCGCTTTTTATAATGTCAAATCCAAATCCTGTAAACTTGTTATAAAAAAGGATAAAATTAAGTTGTAATTTTAATTATAGCGTTTAAGGTGTCACATATCAAATTTATCACTTTCCTTTTAAATTATAATCAAGATTTGATTTTGCGACCTTTCAATTTCTCATTGGATATTAAATCACGAAGTTTTGTTAATGGGATTTATCAAACACGAACTCATAAAAAAAATCTCTCTAAAAATGAAAAAAAAAACACTTAAAAAAAACAAAGTTCTAAAGATGGGCCGCTAAAGGACAACTCTTGGCCTTCAGGATTGATTGATTTTGGGTTTAATCCATACTTTAAAATGGAAAACAGATTTGGATCAGAGTCAGGCTCAGGCTGACGGTGGCTAGAGCCTAGATCCTTTGCTTTTCTCAATGGTCAATCCCATCAACTTCTGTTCTTTACCAATCACATGCTTTTGTAATTTGATATTTCTTGTCGGTGATTACAAAAATTATTGTATATTATAATTTATATCGACATAATAAATATTAAATCAAAATTTTCATTTTTACCACATCTATATAATTTTACTAAAATTTTAATTTGTGTAATTTTTTTTTAGTACCATATCATAGTATTTAAAATTTATCGAATATAATAATTATAAAAAATAAAACAACCAATCCAAAACACTCATTTTTATTTATTTTTTTATCAGACTGAATAGTAAGTTTGACATGGTTGAATTCCCAACAACATTAATATTAAATTTCTCCGGAAAAAGTGTGCCAAATAACTGTCATGAGCTATCATTATAAGGCAGAAAAGTACAGGTATAGATGTCAGCAATTCTGAATCACTGACATATTAACCTAAAATAAATACTACAGCAAAACAGAAGAAATAAAAAAATGTTAAATAAAGCCAATTTTTTTCTCAACACACCCTGTTCTCTCTTAGAGTTACTATTTACAACACTAATAAAAATGGGTACGTGAAGAAGAAAAATGGGTATATTTAAAACTTTCTAAAATAAAAATTTTTTTTAGTTATAGTATATAACATCAGTTTATATATGATGCACCGATAGTGAATAATTTTTATACATTGTCAATGCATCGAGGTTGACATCTTATCAATAGGCCCTTATAGGCAAATAAAAAAAATTTATTTATATTTGTATTTAAAGACCTAATGATGAGGTGTCAACCTCTGATGCATTGACAGTATATAAAAACTATACACTGTCAGTACATCGTATATAAATCCATATAACATTATCAAGGTTTACTCTTTTGAAAGAGAACTACATAAATATTAGATTTTAGATATGATACAACGACACCAACGAAATGAAATAAAAAAAAATATAAAAATGATGTGTGATAAAATTTTAATAAAATTTAAAATTTTAAGTTGATATTTAATTAATCAAATTGTCTCAATCATCTATTTTCAAAATTTGGAGTCGAGTGAGGAAGCTATGAGGATATTGGTTCCTGCAAGAGAAAAGATGAAGTTAAGCGGTGTAAAGTTGGGATTTTGAAATTGTTTCAAGCTCAAGTCAGAGCTAAATTGGGGTTAAAGGAGAGAGGAGAGTTAAAGGTTGAGAGTACAAGGAGAGTCTACCTTGTGGCTGTCTGTGCATCCTCATGTTAAACTTGTTGAGCATTTTGAAGATTGGTTTGCACTCTGTAAATTTCTGAACTCAGTAAACTTATAGATTTATTAAGAACTATTAAAAAAAATGACAATCCAATACATAGGATTCTCGTATTGTATGATTCGGTAGAAGATTACGCCATATGTGTACGCAGTCTTCTGCTTGAATCTATACCCTCTAAAACAAAAATTAACTTTTACCATTGAACTATAATTCTCTAGTTCTAACACAAACTATAATTAATAATATTTATATTTTATATGATTTAAACACCGTCCGAGCGTAGCTTTAAAGGGAGAGAGAGACAAGAGAGATAAGACCAGTCAAATATACAGGGACTTTGCATGGTGATGAGACAGAGTTACCAACGATTTTACTTGAATTTTAATGAGTCTATCTTCTCTTCTCTCTCCTGATGTTTATATAAACCTTGGCTTCTTCGTTTCTCACAGGCCTACTTTTCCCGACTGCTTGCCTTCAAGTATCATCAGTTCAGCCTGTCTCTGCCATCACTTTCTTCGAAACTTTCAATTTTCTCTTTCCCAATTCCAAAACAGCTTTCCCATGGCAGCCTTTTCATACCAACCCCACCCACTTCTTCTCGACCCCATTTTCTTGCCAAACACTCTCACCAAGATTTCTGGCTTTATGGAGGAAGGAAACTTCAATTCCAATTGTTTCTCTCAGTTTTACCCACCTGAGCCTGTCCAGGAATCCCCTCTGGACCCTATGTTCCATGAAAGCAGCTGCCTTGCCCACAGCTCGAAGGTTGCTCAGAGTGACAACGAGCCTTCCGTGACTAAAAAACAGAGCACCGATGACTCGACTGTGCTGGATAAGCTTGAAAGCGGTGAGCAAGTCACTCAGAATGTGACTCCAGCAAACAGGAAAAGGAGAACCAGAAATGGGTTTGCCTTGAATTCTGCTCAATCTAAGGTAAACAGCTTTGAATCCATGTGTTTGTGCATGTTTGTTTTAGTTTACTCAAAATTCTTCAGATTTTTTATGGTGGTTTTCTGATTGTTTTTCAATTAATCCTGAAATGCATCCGAATTTCATTCTTTGATTTTCACTAGTCTGCAAAGGAAGGGAAAAGCAAGAGGCAAAAGAAAAGCAATGAAGCCCTGAAAATTGAAAAGAAAGAGTCTAAAGCTGAGAAGAAAGACGAAAAGAAATCTCCTGAAGAGCCTCCAGCAGGCTACATTCATGTAAGAGCCCGGAGAGGTCAAGCAACAGACAGCCATAGTCTAGCAGAAAGGGTACATTTACACCACTCGTTTTCTTTTACTAGTTTTTTGGATAAAACACACAAAAACATGAAAGTAACGCGGTATGTTTTATACGACAGAATCATAATTTTACTTGATACTAACACAAAGTAGACACAAATGGTCTGCTTGTCTTACCATCATCACTTGACATTAAAAGGCTCTTGGATTGAAATGAAAGTATAGCCCTACCTAATAACTACAGATTGTTATATGTATTAATCATAAATAAGAAACTGTAGATTAGCAGTAGCTGGTAGTATTATTTTATCATGCTGGCCTCCTGTTGTTTATTTCTTATTGGTTAATTATTCCTCCAAATGGAATTGCAGGTAAGAAGAGAGAAAATCAGTGAGAGGATGAGGATATTGCAACGACTTGTTCCAGGATGTGACAAGGTGCAGTTCAGTTCAGTTCAGTTTGGTCTTTCACTGGAAAAATAATGCAATCCCTTCATTTCTGACAGCTTTCATGTGATTATGCATGGAAACAGGTAACTGGAAAGGCCTTCATGTTGGATGAGATTATCAATTATGTTCAGTCCCTACAAAATCAAGTAGAGGTACACAGTTACATTTCAAATTATCCAACCAGTTAATGCATGATCAAACAAGCTATAATTTCTTTTCTGTTCTGTGTTGTTTTTAGTTTCTGTCAATGAAGCTTGCCTCCATGAATCCCGTGTTCTGTGACTTTGGAGTGGACCTGGAAGCATTGATGCTCAGACCAGAAGTAAGAAAACTAGTTTAAAGTTATTTATATGTCTTAATGCGTTAATTATGTTGGCAGTTTTGAGGTTTTGTTGTGTCCTAAGGGCATAATTGCAGCCATGATTCATTAGACAAGCTGACGATATCTTTGTCCTCGAGAATTATTTTAGAGAGTTGACGGTGTAGCTTCACCAGTGCCGTCTTTGCAACGATGCAACCCCACTCAGCCTACAGCTTTTGTTGATTCATCCACCGCCATCTTTGCCCCAGCTAATAACTATCCTCTCCTGGATCCTTCTGCTGCACTTTTACTTCACCAGGGCCAAAGGCCCATTGTTTTCTCTCAGCCTCAGGTATAATCTAATTGTTGTAATTGAATTCTGATCACCAAAATTAAGAGTCTGACACTTTATCAACCGACTACAAAACATTGATAACAACCCATCTTTTCCAGGCTAATGGTAGTCTATTGTGGAATGTTTACTGAAATTAAGAGTCCGATACTTTATCAACAGGTTACAAAACATTGAATAGGAAAGAAAAACATAAATATTCTTAACTATTTGACAACACATCTTTTTCAGGATAATGGAAGTGTATTGTGGGATGTGGAGGACCAAAGACAAAAGCTTCTCAATTCATCTGGGCTCAACGACAACTTGGGTTGTTTTCATTAATATTAATGCAGAGAGCTGCCCTACAAACATCTGGTAGTAAGCTCTCATGTCCTGTCTTTCCTACAATAAAATAATAAAACAAACAAGAAATTCATCACAGTCACACTTGTCTTCTGGATTTATCCATCTAGCTTGCAAAGAAGAATCTAAACAAGGCTTCTGCCTGAATCAAAGCTCTAGTACCAAGTTTCAACCGATGGTGAAAGCAGCATCTGAACATGAATAAAGGGCAGCAACATCAATGGAGGAAGAACACAAAGGACGGACTTAACCGACCAAATAAGACAAGATCTTTCTGTAGATCCCTTTGTTCCTGTCCATTTTGACTCCGCATATGTCTCCCATGCACAAATTCCTAGACTCTTAAGATGTTTAGCTTAGAAACAAAGAAAACATAATATTATAATATAAAGGTCTCTTTCATGTTATTACAGTTAGACTGTTATTTCTGTTATTTTACTGCTGTCATGTTTCCTCCTGTACCCTTTCCTTTCCACCTTAATAAATTCTAAATTAAAACTTGTATTTCATTTCTTATCTTCCATAATTCTACCTGCATTGCCTATAAAATGAACCAAATGATCTCAAATTTAGATAAAAATGGGTTGCTGGTAGATTAGGAATCAGCTATAAAATTAGTCTAACTCAAATAAAATGAACCAATTAAAAATTTTTAGTTAAATATCTTAACTTAAATTCATATATAGATTGATGTAATTAATTTAATACCAAGACGAAAAGGATGAAAACAATCAAATCAAACCTTCACTTTCGCAAAGACTTGAACTGGACAGTAAAGTAGGTAAAGCAAGGTAGTTTGGTTCTGCTGCTGTGGTTGATGTGACCGGTTCTGCAATTGTTGGCTTAAATTAAAGGTGGAATCTTCTTGAGTTTTGAGCATTAATGGAGGCTGAGGTTTATTTATGAGATGATTCCCCCTTCTCGCTTTCGCAACGGCTGTAGGCTTGCAGGCAGAGCATCTAAATATGCAGAAGGCTTCTTCTTTCCGGTGCAAATCTGATCCAAGTCTTAGCCACTTGCTTCGTTTTTTCTATTTTTTTGGTTAACCACTTGCTTGGTTTTTTCCCTGACAACTTGAACAACCTTAAACAGTGGAAGTCGATAATTGTAGTTACTTTCCAAGCTCCGGGAAAAGAAAAAGCAATTTAAATCATTAAATTAAAAAAAATTAAATCAAAAGTTCGATATTTCTTATATATTTTTTTGATGAATACGTGTGTGCAGACTCACACTTATAGAAGAAAATTCAGGATTTATACTAAGAGAGACTAAGAGGTAACATGAAAATCAAAAGTACAGCTGTCAATATCATATATACGATAATAAAACAAATAAGTCAAAATTTAATCAATGTGTAAATAACATTAAATGATTTTAATTAAAATTTAAAAATTTAGATGAAATTTTTTAATTTCTTATCTCTTATACTTATCTCATATTTTTTGTACTTTTAATCATTACATATCTTTATTTTATGATATCAGAGTTGAACAACTCAACACATTCTTGGTCTTATAATTTGTTTGGCAACATTAGCCAATTCCAAACACTAACGGCTCTCAAATCACCACAATCTCTCCCAATATCACCCTAATTTCTATTAACGTCGATGCTCAATTACCTTATTTGGCAACTTCAATTTAGATCACTTGTTCTAGGCCATGATTTCAATGATTACCTCACCCATGTCACTTCTTGTCTTGACTATGTTTACAATCAAATAACGCTCCCACATTGAATAATGCGTACAGTTTCTAGCTTTGTGTTGCTTCATGCTCCGAATTAGTTCTACATTCAATTGCCACTGCCAAAACTTGTTTAAGAAGCATGGTGGAAGCTCTCAACAGTGTTTATCAACAAGACTCAATCAAAAGTCATGTCCCTCAAAAAGAAACTCACTGTTAGATTTTACATGAACTATATGAAGGACAATGTTGATGAATTTGCCCTAGCACAAGCTTTGGCGGGAGATAGATGATGGTTTAGTCATTTTTATTTTCGTGTATTTACTATACTTCAAACATGAAAATAAACGTAAACTTAATGTTAATAGACATAAAATAAATTAATCTTACAATAAAATCGACCTTTACATAGAGTTCTCAAAAGAATTGCATGATAAGCTCATATATTTTGAGAATGTAATAAAATGTACTAAAGTAGGATGAATCACCTATGCATCTTGCAGCCATAACAATTTATGTTAGAAGAAACAGAGGATCATACAATACTAGAGGAGATCGATAATTGTCCAGGCAATTTCATTACAACAACAATTGTAGTAACAGTAATTGTCAGAGGAGGAAATTTGTTGCTTCTACGTTTCAACTCTACCAAGCTAGTCTGCTAGCTTCAGGACAACTCTACCAATAGGCAATGTTGTCATGGCATCTCATTTCAAGAAAAATCAATAATAGATCATTAACTTTCGATATCATCTCTAATTTAAACATGTCAATTAGACATGATAATTTTAAACACGATATGATGGCACAATATAAATAAAAGTATGAAAGTTATATGAGCTAAAATTCAGTAAAAATTATATATAAATATGATAAAAATTAAAAGAAAAATATTTTGTACTTTGCATATTGACTTAAATTTTGACACAAAATTTAATGTTTTATACTATATGAACCCAAATTATATACACAAATTACTAGGGCGAGTGTCCACATAGACAAAATAGAATAGTCCTGGTAAAATTATTGTTGAAGATTTTTTTTGAAAATAAATTATTGTTGAAGATGATGCAAGTTTGACTATCAAACATATGTTTATGCATTTCTCGTTTGTTCAATTTTCCAAACATGAAGCACAATTAGATCTTATTGATATTTCTTCCATTATACTATGGAAAAAGATTAGGCATTTATCCCATGCAGCCATATTTAGCATGTCTGGTTATGGATGAACAAAACCTTGAAGATAATATCAACAAGCATTTGTTGTCGGAAGAACCAGAAATTCTTTTCATTGAGTGATGGTCTACACAAATCTCTCTCTTTTTAATTCTTTTTTCTATTTGGTTTAATTATATCTTGGGTTTTGGTGATTTTTGTTAACTGATTTGATTCCAGGGAATGGAGTGTCAGATATTTTCTGGCTTCCAATTTGCTTGTATTGGAATATTTGGCTTACACTGAGCTGTTGAGCAAAAATGAAGGAAAAACAAATTAGAGTCATTACTACAACTCAAAAAATATAGAGCATACATTTAATTAGAACATTTTGTAAGATTTTGAATTTTGTTTACTTTAATTTAGCAAGATTATCGGCAAATTCATTCACTTTCAATGAGTGTTTTGCTGTGATTCGATCTTAATTCACTGCATTTAAAGAATTTCTTCCGATATTTGGCTCTAGTTGATTGATAATAGAGGAGAGAGTATTGTGGGGAATTTAGATGATGTCATAGGAATTTTAGTTTAGCCTAAAATATTAAAAAAGCTTTTGAACTTTATCATCTTATTTAAATAAGTCTTTATGTTTTTATTGCATTTAGATAAGCCCCTAAACTTTAATTTGTATTCAAGTAACCCCTTAAACTTTAATTTGAATATTCAAATACGCCCTTAATTTTTTTTGTAAGTACAGGTGTCTTCATCCGTTTTACTATTTGAGATTAATCTTGTTTGGACTGAGAGTAGTAAACGGTAAAACCCTCATAACTGTGAGGACTCTAGGACTCGAACCCTGTCTAAGTATCTAGGGAAGAAGTCCACTTCTACTTCTTTCAACCACTTATTCGTAATAAACCCTTAACCTTTACTTTGTAGTTAAATAAACTTTTAACATAGATCAATTTTTTATAGGGTTGAGCAATCAATTGGTTTTTAGAAAGGGTTTTAGATCCCAACTTTTTGCATAAAAAAATCAATTATCTATAATATATTATATAATATTTAAATATTTATATCATATATAATATATTTAAAAAATATCAATTAATTCAGTTAGTTTAATTATTGATTTTAGACATCGATTTAATCGAATAAACAACCTAAAAAACTGACTAAAACTCAAAATTGATTTAATTGAGCCGAATTAACTGTATTTTAATTGGTTAAATTTATTTGAATCGATTTTTACTCATATGTAATCTTTTTTATTTGAAAAAAGGACTTATTTGAATATAAATTAAAATTTAGGGGCTTATCTAAATACAATAAAAATATAAAGACTTATTTAAATAAGCAATTAAAATTCAAGTGCTTTTTTAATATTTTAGCCTTTAGTTTGTTAAGGTTGAGGAAACTATGAATATTAAGAAGCAAAGAAAAGTAGGCAGTCAAGATTGTTACAAGAATAAATATACCCAAATACATAAAGCATAGCTTTTTGAAAAACAATAATAAAAATTAAAAGCTTGGATTCTTTGAAAAAAACAAAACTTTTTATATCTACTTTTTGGGTTTTTTCTTGTTATAAAAAAAGGCTTTTATTGACTAGTTAATTAATGCCCTAGGAAACATTCTTTAAGATTAATATACAAAAACAATTTATAATATTAAGTACATGTCAATTATCATATATAATAAAAATATTATTACTTAAAAATTACTTAAAATATTCATAATTAATAAAATTCTTAATTTGAATAATTAACTTTAACAAGTTAAGCTGTAGATGTAAGCTAAAATTGATTCTAACGGTTGATTAGTGAGATTAAAGATAAAAATTTAGCTTTCGAACTTGCATTTGATTAACTTTAAATATTTTTTATATGGGTTTATATTTGGTAGATTGTCAATATATAACTTTTACACATCATTACTAATATACCACATCATCAATTCATAAATTTTAAAATAAAAAATTTTAAAAAATAAATATTATTTAGTTCACTAATGAATTAAATTTTTTAATTTTATTGAATGATAATATATAAAATTTATACACCAACATTGTATTAAATATAAATTCTCTTATAACATTCTTTTCTATTATTATATGTAAAGTGTAAACCGGCAAGTTCACTAGAATGTATATTATTAAACTAATGATTGCATTATGATTTGATTAAGCAGGCAATTAAGTTACAAAACAGAGCATCAAAATGACCAAAAAGTGATTTGATTAAAGCACCCAACTAATCTCTAATCAGATAGAGATTTAGAAGGGGGGCCCTTCACACCAAGGGTGAGAAACAGAAAGTCTGATTATTGCATCAAACTTGCTGGAGCAATCATGCAGTATGACCCAGTAATTAATGAGTCCATTTTCCACTGTTGTAGATGTAGACAATGCATGTGGTTCTAGTGCTCCACCTGTTATTTTACGCTGTCCCACTTGCCTTATTTCTTGCATAGTGGCTCAACTTTTGTAAATGCTGCAAGGAAACAAAGAACAAAGTTCTATCTTTGTTTCACCAAAAAAAAAAAAAAAAGTTCTATCTTTGTTCAGCATTTCAAGTCCCATCTGCAAACAGTGAAAGGAAATTCTCAGCTCTAAGCACCAGCAGCTTGCTTCATCTTAATTTATCTTAAACAAAACAATCTTAAATACAAATTTTTTATATTTTATACTATAAAAACATGAATTATTAGATTTAATTTATTCCCTCTACACGGCTTTCTACTAATCTTTCATTGCACGTGGAAACCTTTTTTTCTTTCATATACATCAATCTTAAAAAGATTGGTTACCAATCAATGCAAAAGGGTACATGTAGCACTCAAAATTTTAATTTCTTTTCAAAGCTGGATAGACCGTCACATATCAAGTCCATATAAAAGAATACATACTTAATTAAGACCGTTCAGGAAAGAGATTAAGTTTCGACAAAACTTAACATACTTGTATTGTTAACTATTGCCATCTTGATAAAGAGGTTTGTATTAGCATACAAAAATCCAGTAAATGCTATGCATACATTTGTAAGCTTACCTACTGATCAATTTTGCTTTCAGGGTCCATCATGTTTTTTCCCTTTTTTTTTCTTGATTAGTCATAATAAAACCCCTGGTAATATCCTTTTCCTGCATGTAAAAACCCAGGAATTGTCGCCATTAATTCAAGTTGCATGCATTAATTATTTGATTTCTTCCGGGATCTAACATCTTACTATTAATGCATTGCTCGAATGAAAAGCTAGGTTCCACGTAAAAGCTATATATACAAACATACTAGTTTTTACTCATACAATGCACGAATTAGTTTTAATTATTTAAATTTATAAATATATAAAATAATATTATTTAATTTATTTGTTTAAAGTATATATAAAATATATCTAATATCATCATGACATCCAATTATAAAGAATTAAATATTTAATTAAAAAATTATAAAATTATAAAATTCAAAACATAAGTTAAACAAATATTAAGAAGAATAAAAAAAATAAAAACATATCATAAATAATATTATTGAGCACATCAACAAAATGTTAAAATTAAACTTAAAAGTAAATTATAACAATTTCAAGTGTTAGAGTAACATTTTAAGGCATATTTTTATTATTGACTTAAATAATCATTAGTACAAATATGCATTTTATATACACATAATATAAATATGCATTCTTATATATATATATATATATAAATGATTATAACATAAAAATATTTATATTTATATATATAAATTATTATAATATAAAAGTATTTATATTTATATATGAAAGCATAGTAACTTAAGTAATGCACGAATTAATTTTATCTATTTAAGTATGAATGTAACATATATATTTATAAATTTATATGTTTTATACATAAATTTTATTTATTTATAAAAATAATAATTTTAAATATTTAAATAATATCATGATATTGATGGCTTAGTTTTATACTTTTTAGTTTAGATAATAAAATATTTTTTAAATAAATTAAAATTATTTATTTTATGATATAAATAGATATCAATTAATATTTTATTTATTTTTTCAAATAGATAATATTAAAATTATGTTTCTTTTTAAATATTTTTGGATTAGATTGTATTTAAAATTTATTTAATATATTCTTTTTTAAAAAGATTCAAAAATTTTAGGGATTAGAGAAATTTTAAGAAAGTGTTTAAGTATAGAAGTTAATACTTATTATCCATTTTGTCTTAGGTGGACATCAAATTAATGATGCTTATATGTCATTCAAATAAACTATCCATGTAAGCGACTGTGTAGGCATTTTACCAAATTTTCTACTTACCTTGTAATTTAAAATGTATATTAGATTAGGTTTATTTATTTAGAATTTTAAATCTTTAAATAGTATACTTGATCTCGATAGCTTATTTTTATACTTTTCAATTTAGACAATAAAATATTTTTAAAAGTAAATAAAAAATAAAAAATATTTATTTTATAATATAAATAGATATTAATTAGTATTTTATTCAGTTTTCCAAATAGAAAATATTAAAATTATATATATTTTATATATTTTTGGATTAGATAGTATTTAAAATTAATTTAAGATATATTTTTTAAAAAGATTGAGAAATTCTAAGGATTAGAGAAATTTTAAGAAAATGGAAAAGTAGAGAAATTAATACTTATTTTTTCTTTTCACATGAAATTAATGATGCTTATGTGTCATTCAAAAAGGTTGTTCATGTAAGCGTCTATGTAGACATATTAACAAATTTGCTATGTAGTTGCAATATATATATATATATATATATTTATATTAGATATCTTAATTCCTAGCTAATTGATAAAACCTTATTATAAAAATAATTTATAAGAATTCGAAATTTAATTCAACTGATTCATGTAATTCCCTTAAAAAATAATATATTTGGAATTAAAATCTTAACCTTAGCAATTTTTTTTTGGTCAATGCGGTTTATTTTGTACAAAAAGAATTGACAAATATTTTTATACATATATACACACACACACTCACAAGTGTTTATTAAAAATAATATCAAAACTATGAATTCAAAAGAATATTTATAGAAGTAAAATGTTTAATTAGGAGCCATGTCAGCTTTTTCACTTGAGTGGAGTTGCACTTTAGTTGTTTAATTAAATTAATATTAACACCTTTTTTTAAAATTAAATTACACACAGACAAAGGTCTTCTTTCTTTAATTAAATCTTCTCAATATTAAAAAAAATTGGCATCATATAATTTCACTATTTCAGGTTTTTAATGTAACATCAAAATATTTATTGTAATAAAAATTTTGATCTGACTTTAGAAAATGCACTTTTAAATTACTTGAGTAGAGATTTTGATATTATTATCAAAGCTTTTATCATAATAAATTGAAGTATGCTGCATGAATCAATATTTAAATTTATGTTAAATCGTTCATATGAATTCTTCTCCTTCACCTATTCTTATCCAAGACAAAGATTTTGACATATCTCATCAAAATAATTAGTTCAGATTAGCGTTAAACAAAATGGAATAGATTGCAGTAGTTTGTTTCCAACTCCTTTGATATATAATTTTACTGTGTGGTATTCCTATGGAACACTTTGGAATGTCTCCCGAACTTGCAAGCAAAAGCACTTGTCTTGAATCTTCGATTCTTCCCACGACAAGTCCTCCTCCAGACAATGATCGAGATCGAGCACTGCACGCACAGTGTTATATAAAGATTTCATTAAAGCAAACTTGCATGGCGAAGCAACGCCCCAAGCAATAGGTTGTCAAAGCTTCACCATACAAAATGTTTTATGTTAGGTATAGAAGAAAAGTAGAAATACTGTACTGCCGTTGGGTAATGAGTGGTATATATTGATTTAATTTCTCTCCAAGTGTTTTTGTGTAAGAGACACCGGAGAAAACCTGCAGAGAGTTGCTTCTTCTTCCATGATGATGACGATGTGGTGCATCATGACCCATCAAAATCATGATGAGGACATGACTGCCAGCAAAGGAGTAACCCATCATCTTTTATATATATATATATATATATATATATATATATATATATATATATATATATATTGTGTAGCCCCATATGGCATTTACGCAGTATATAGGTTTAATCAAACCCAATTATTTTAAATTGTCTTAGTTTGATCATTATACAATATATAAATAATTTTTTCTTATAAAACGTTCTAAAAAATTAATAAAAAAAAACCTAATGCAATATTAGACGTAAGTAAATTGTCGACACTACATAAAAATGCTATTACCGTCAAAAAAATTTTATTTGTAATGCTTCATTTTTTGTCTGTAAAATTGTTACCGACGAAAATGCCAACAGAAATTTTGTCGATAAAATCATTAAATTCACTTCATTTGTAAATTAGTTCTGTCAATGGCAGAATATTCCGTCAGTGAACAACGATGGAAACTTGATCAATAGTTTATCGGTAATCATAATTTTTCTTCAGATTCACACTTGTGTGTATGATTGTTCTTTTTATTGTTTATTTGCCATATTCGATTTTGACGATGAACATGCCTAAAACTCTTTTCATGGTAGTTCTTATATTGTCTCATTCTCATGTTATATATATAACACGTCAATGTGAATGCATATATAATTAGGTGTCCACAATGTTTGCCAGCAGACAACAGTGTGTGGCCAGTCGATGTTCTGTAAACTTGTCATTTGGCCGACTAAGAAATCTTAATCACCATAGGTTATGGAGATTTGACTTATAAATAAATATTCGGTCGACTCTGTTTCCTTCGGCGTTTTCCAAATATATAATTATAATAATATTTATGTAAGAAAATTAAAAGTACTATTCCTGTTTCTATTTCTATTATACAATACATGGAGCTGTTGTATATGTGGAATGCTGCAGCACATTGTCATCTCCTGTTAAATCATGCCCACCTGATATTAACCATAGGCATCTCATTGCTGGTGACAAATCATCAAGTTTGATTAGCTAAGTAAGAGAAATATTCTCGAGAAAATTTTTTTTATTGTTTGGATGGTACATCCATTAAATTTATGAGAAAGACAGGTCCAAAATCAATATATGGGAATATGGGATCAATTAGCCAATAATAAAGGATTGATAAAAGGTGGTATAAATTTTATTTACCAAGAGTTCTGTTAATGGATTTGTTGAGGTCTTTTTGGTCCGGTAAAAAGAATTTAATTACTATTTGTTGTTGTGTTTATTTGATATGTCAGACAAAAAAAAGCAATGAGACGTTGAAATTAAGATTTCATTGTGCATTTCGACCCTCAAGTTGAAATTAAGATTTTATGGTGTGTGATTAATGGAGAGGAGATGAGGAAAAATGAGAAAATAACAGAAGGCTGCGAGAGAGTTGAGTAAATATTGGAATTATCTCCCTCTTGGGATCTGTCTGGTAAGTCCAGATATCATGTCGCTGTAATTCAAGTGTGATATAAGAATTCAGTTTTAAGAACTGAACTAATTTGATATTCTTTTCAAATTTAGAATAAATTCTCGAGTAATTATAATTATTTAATTATACTTTCTACTAATTTAACTACCAGCTACATAAATAAAATTTTTCTTTATAATTATATTGTAGATAAATATATAGATCTTGCATTCATGAGTTGGTTTCGACATTACCTTACACTTAGAGATGGCACCTTTTTGTTAAGATACAAGCTATGAGGGGAATGCACGCATTAAATTAAATGATTTGACTAAAAGAATAGAATATTAACAGTGCTTCTTAAAAAATAATAATTGAAAACAATAATATAATTCATTCAAATCATGTATAAATAAAGATTAATTGAGAAAAATTGACTAGATGTTAGCCACAGTAGCTCAATTATTGCTTAGAAAATAATTTAATTTAATGATTGAATTACGTAATAATATATGTTATACTTTACCTTTTTTTTTTCCAAATACGAATATGTTGAAGTTATGGCCTACGAGTCTAATAGAATTGACTAAACTGCTTAATACTACAAATCATAGCCTTTAATAATAGATAGAAATGACAATTAGCATGCGCCTCATTCTTCCGAATTTTACATCACCTCAATCAAACACAATGAAAAGAAGGGTGCATGCATGGCATCGAAAGTTTAATTCCAAATGAAACAAAGCAAAACTTAAAGAATCTTGTTAGAAGAAAGAAAAAGAATTGATGACATAATTTTATGACGTTGCAACAATTATTAATGTATGTTTTCATTTAGGTGCTCCTTTAATCCTATGTTTGTTGTATTTATTTATTTTTTGTGAGTTTTTTTATGTAGTTTATAGAAAATTGATGCTTTAAAATTCATAAATGTTGAAAAGTACAAAAAAATGTAGAATATATAAAAAGTAATAGTATTAAATGTTTAAGAAAAAGAAAATGAAAATGAAAGGGCTGAAGTACATTAAAAATGTTCATATGTCCAACCAGATTCAACCAGGTTAGATTCGGTTAACTTTTTTTAAAAACTCTGCACAAAATTGACCCGAACCAAGCTCATTAGTTTAAAAAATTAAAAATTTATAATATATATTAAAAATAATATTAAAATATTGATATTTTAAATATATTTTTAAATTAAAATCAAATTAAATAATAATCTACCATTTTTAAGTTGGGTCACAAACCGATTTCAAACTCATAAATCATTGTCCAAGATCCAACACTGAGTTCTCAAGCCCAATATGCAGACAGGTTCATAGCACATAAAACTGTTGTTATACAACTTATAATTATTCTAGTAGAGGTGATTTGCATGTTTCTCTATCGCAAAACATTTAATCTAAATATTAATTAAATTGCTTTCGTGTGTGTATATATATAAAATATTATCAGTATCCAAATATACATTGATATAGTATATGATAATTCTCTAATTCAGGTTAATTATAATTTTTTATTTTGTTCATTCGGTTAATTACAATTTTAACTTCATCGAAAGTATATGAAAAATATATACGGCTAATACGGTAGCATGTAATTTTAAAGATTTCAATGTGAGTTTGAAGTTAAATCAGCCACTGCTTCCCGGAAGCATCAGAAAGACGACGGAGAACACTTCGGCGGCGTGTCTCCAGCTGTTTTGGCAGAAGTCACAATAAATAAATAACAAAGTGGCAAACGAAGGGGATTTAAGTAAAATCCTCTCCATTTCGATTCTTTCTAATCTTGTTGTTTCGGCTCGAAGATAAGAACAGGGCGATTATTATGATATTCATTATCAAAACCCTGATGGGCAGAACAAAACGTGTCCCACTTTTACTGGGAAGGCAGGGACCAGTAGACCTGCTCATGGGCCGGGCTCGGGCCGGGCTCATGACAGGTAATAATAAGATTTTTACATTTTTAAGTCCGGCCGACATTCGGGCCTGATTTTTCTGTTCAAGCCCGTTTTTATTTTTATACTACAAGCCCGAGCTCGACCAGAAAATAATTTTTTTATATTTTAATTTTAATTTTATTTGTTTTTTATTATTTTATACCCTTTAAAATTTAATTTAATTTGTCAAAATTTATATATCAATTTTCATATTAAATATTTATAATCATATTTATTATTCAATAATATTTTATATACATATAATTATATTATATTTAGTAAATATATATAAAAATTTAATTAATATTAAAAAAGATATATATAAAATAAATAATAATAATTCGGGCCGGGCTGGGAAAGGCAAGACCGAGGCCCGGCCCGATTTATAAACGGGTCTAAAAATTTTGCCCAAGTCCGTTTTTTATCAAATATTTTTGTTCAAGTCCGACCAAATTTAGAACGGGCTTTCGGGATTGGGCGGGTAGCCTGGCCCTTGAGCAGGTCTAGGGACCAGCTGAGGGCCGCCGTGGTTGGGAGCTGGGGACGGTGCCGCAGCCTCTGGTCCACCAGGGGGCCTTCACTTGTTCATAGTCCATCGAGTAGGGTGGAGCAAACCCGCATGGCATGGTTTCTTCCCCCTTGTGTTGCCTGCCTTGCCTTTTTTGTCTTTCTTGTTCGTTAAAAAGTTTAGGAAAGCAAATAGTCAGTTTACTATTGAGATTTGTGGAATTTACGAATTTTTTTAAATTTATAAATTATCTATCAATGATAATCATCAAATTTTAAATTTGAATGCAATTCAAATTTTATTCAATTGTACCAATCTTCGTTGATGTTTCTTTTATCTACTTATTAATATATTGAAGAGACAGAAAAAAATTGAAGCATGAGTTTTTGAAGATGGAAGGCGACATTTATCTAATATTTGAAGGTGTCTTCGACATCTATTATAGTAAGTAATTTGTTTAGAAGACATGGGCTGTCCAAATAAATGGATTGGGATCATTCTTATGTCCCTACTTGTTTTTCTTTTTATTATATAAAAAAATCAGACCCTAAATTACTAGAAAAAATTGTAGATGTGAGAATGAGAATGAGAATTTAAATTTCAGATATATTGAAATTTATTACTTAAAAAATTACATAAATTGATTGTGTTAAAATGTGTTATTTTACACTGGTTAAATATAGAGTTTTTTGTGGTTTTATATTCATATTAGACCGCTCTACCTATAATCAATTGATTATAAATCGAATTTTTATTATGATACAAAATTCAGATTTTATTTTGTGATTTTTGCACGTTACTCCTTTTGAGATTGCCACATAATAGGTAGGCTTACATGTTTTTCGCCCAAAGGTGATAATGGATTTGTTAACGTGATTTTATCTCATATTTATTAAATACTAAGTTGTATGTACTTTTACATTGCAAGTTAGATCCTTCTACTTATAGCCAATTAATTATAAATTGAATGTTGACCAAATTGGATCAAACCTCGAATTCATCCCAACTTATTTCTCTTTCTTATACACTACTATAATTTATAGTTTGCTTTTAAGTGTGTGTGTCTATAAATATATATATATATATATTCATATCATGAGTTATCTTATGAATATATGATAGAATTTGGCTTTATTGTAAAAACTAAAAAACATGGTGTCAACATATGTCAAAAGAGAATCTTGAAAATATTGTTGTCTCAAATGTTAAAGACCTTATTGTCAAAACCGCATGCCCAATGCTTCTCTTTTAAATCTATTGCTTCAATTACGGAAGTAGCTACAAAAAAAATTATTGATGCATTGTCGATGAAATTTTTCATATAAATATATATATATATATATATATATATATTCTATTACATGATTTTATCAGCTTGATTCACTTCCATGATTATTAATTAGGATAATATAATAATTATCAGTGCTAATCTTTGATAAAAACTAAGATGACCTCTGCAAAATCTTGTCTGGGGTCACCTCTTGTTTCCATTCATAATGCTTCCATGTCGACCACAACATACTTGTTTAATGTTGACCATGATTTTCTTGATTAATTTTTGTTTTTGTAAAAGGGAATTTGAATACAATTTTTTTTTATTTTTTGAAAAAAAATTGAACTTTGTTCTTTGAACATGAGTAAATCACACATTAACCAATTAAATCAAATGTTCAGATGAAAATTCAACCTTGAGAAAAAAAAATGTATTTATCATTGAATCAAATCCTTAAATTGTAAGTACATCAAACAAACCTATACATGCTTCTACACAATATGAAACATGTTAAACAATTAAATGCGGAAGCGACAGGATCTAACCTCCAGCCATTGCACTCTGTAACTCTGCTGTTGAAGCAATTGCCGAATCTGACAGTCTACTCTGTGTCGATCACAGACCTTCCAAATCTTCCAAGCACTCAAAACCTCACTAGATGGTGTTTGTGTGTTTTAGGTTAACGTACTTGGGGACCGGAAGGAGCCCTCCTTAAATAGTAATGAGAGCGTGCTAATTATGGCAATAAAATCACGTTTTAACCATCATAAAATCGTGTTTTAATAGCCAAATATTGAGTTGAGATTCACCGTGAAATTATGGACCATATCCGGAATTGGTCAACCAAATATTTATTTCCATAAATGAGGAGATATACTAACATTCTCCCACTTGGTCCATATATTTCACTCATAGAAGAAACAAATCACATGAATCATGGCGACAGTTCCTCAAGTGGCGAGTATTATCTTCCATGTATTACTATGTAAAATGTTTCTAAATCAACCCATTTTTACTTAATGAATAAACCTTATGTTTATTCTCGGTCCAAACAACAAGGATATTTCTCAAATAAAACTTTAGTGTATACAAATCAAAATGAGAAACATCATATTATTAATAAGAGTTTCAATTACAATCAAAATGTGGGACCAAGTCCCATTCTCTCTACATGATCCTTAAATTTAAACGGTGGCATGCCCTTAGTCAAAGGATCAGCTAACATCAATTCAGTGCTAACGTGTTCAATGACCACTCTTTTATCTCTAACACGTTCTCTAATGGCTAAGTACTTAATGTCGATATGCTTACTTCGACTTCCACTCTTATTGTTCTTAGCCATGAATACCGCAGCTGAATTGTCACAATATATCCTCAATGGCTTAGATATGGAGTCAACAACTCTAAGCCCACCAATGAAACTCTTAAGCCATACACCATGTGAGGTAGCCTCAAAACAGGAAACGAACTCGGCCTCCATAGTGGAAGTGGCAGTCAGTGTCTGCTTAGCACTCTTCCATGAAACAGCTCCACCGGCAAGCATGAAGATGTAACCGGATGTTGATTTCCGGGTATCAACACAGCCAGCAAAGTCTGAGTAGCCAATCACCTCCAACTCATCAGTCCGTCTATACATAAGCATGTAATCCTTAGTGCCTTGAAAATATCTAAGCACCTTCTTCGCAGCTCTCCAGTGGTCCATCCCCGGGTCACTTTGGTATCTACCCAACACTCCCACAGCAAAAGCAATATCAGGCCTGGTACAGACCTGTGCATACATAATGCTTCCAACAGCTGAGGCATATGGAATGTTCTTCATCTGTTCCCGCTCAAGATCATTTTTCGGGCACTGGCTCAAATTGAACCTGTCACCCTTCACAATGGGAGCTGGGCTTGGTGAACAATCTTTCATTCTGAATCTTTCCAAGACTTTATTGATATAGGCTTCTTGTGACAGACCTAATATACCTCTATGTCTGTCTCTATGGATCTTAATGCCAATGACATAAGATGCATCGCCCATATCCTTCATATCAAAGTTCTCAGAAAGAAATTGTTTCACCTCACGTAGCATCCCCTTATCATTGGTTGCAAGCAGAATATCATCCACATATAGCACAAGGAAACAAATCTTGCTCCCACTGACCTTCTGGTATATGCATTGATCCATGATGTTCTCAACGAAACCAAATGAAGAGATGACTTCATGGAATTTTAGATACCATTGGCGGGAAGCTTGTTTCAACCCATATATGGATTTCTTGAGCTTACAGACCAAATGCTCACCATTACTAGAGGAAAAACCTTCAGGTTGTTTCATGTAAACCTCTTCCTCTAGATCACCATTGAGAAATGCCGTTTTCACAGCCATTTGTTGCAACTCTAAGTCAAAATGTGCAACAAGCGCCATTATGATGCGAAGAGAATCTTTCTTAGATACAGGAGAGAAGGTCTCCTTGTAATCGATTCCCTCCTTTTGAGTGAATCCTTTGGCTACGAGTCTTGCCTTATAACGTTCAATGTTGCCTAATGAGTCAGTTTTGGTCTTAAAGACCCATTTACAGCCTATAGCCCTGGCCCCATTAGGCAACTCGACAAGATCCCATACTCCATTAGATGCCATCGAATCCATCTCATCCTTCATAGCATCGAACCAAAGTTTTGATTCTTTGCTGTTCATGGCTTGTGAAAACGTCTCTGGATCATTAACGGGCCCAATATTGAAATCATACTCTTGTAGATACACAATATAATCGCTAGGAATAGCTGTTTTCCTTTCCCTAGTAGACCTTCTTAATGTTGGTTCAACATTCTCCGAAGGATCATGTTGTTCAACTGGTTGCTCACTCAATTCTGGTGTATCCAGAGGAGCCTCGTCTACTGGTAAGTTATCAACTACTTGTGGATCTTCAACGATTGGTTGTTCAATATCCAGTTGTACTGAAGGGACATTGTTCATGATAACCAATCCTTGACTCGAGGTAGAGGGTTGATCTCTCACAGAAACTAGGTCTTGAGATTGATCGCTCCCACTAACTAAGTCATTTTCAAGAAACTTGGCGTTCCTTGATTCCACAAATCTAGTGCTATGAGATGGACAATAGAATCTGTAGCCTTTGGACCGTTCGGCATATCCAATGAAATACCCACTTATGGTCCTAGGATCCAGTTTCTTTTCCTGTGGGTTGTAAACTCTTATCTCAGAAGGGCATCCCCAAACGCGCATATGACGCAAACTCGGTTTCCAACCTTTGAATAATTCAAAAGGCGTCTTTGGAATAGCCTTGGTTGGAACCCGGTTCAATATATACGCTGCCGTTTTAAGAGCTTCAATCCACAAGGACTTAGGCAACTTCGAGTTGCTAAGCATACTACGCACCATTTCCATCAAAGTTCGGTTCCTTCTTTCTGCAACACCATTCTGATCCGGTGAACCAGGCATGGTATATTGGGCAACAATCCCATTTTCTTGAAGGAACTTCGCAAATGGTCCAGGTGCTTGTCCATCTTCAGTGTATCTACCGTAATACTCCCCACCTCTATCAGTTCTTACTATCTTTATGGGTTTTCCACATTGTTTCTCTACTTCAGCCTTAAAGATTTTAAAGGCATCTAATGCTTCGCTCTTGTTATGAAGCATGTAGAGATACATAAACCTCGAGTAATCATCAATAAAGGTGATGAAGTATTTCTGACCATATGCATCAATGTCTGGACAACATATGTCAGAATGTATGATCTCTAATATGGTTGAACTCCTATTGGCACCTTTCTTAGACTTGTTGGTTTGCTTACCCTTAATGCAATCCACACAAGTGTCGAAATCAGTAAAATCGAGAGTACTAAGTATTCCGTCATTTACCAATCTCTTAATTCTATTTATGGAGATATGACCTAATCTCCGGTGCCATAACGTAGAGGAGTCCTCATTCATAACACATCTTTTAGTACCAGTTTGAACATGCAAGGCGTTATGAGCAGTGTCATTTTGCAAATCAATAGAGAAAAGACCATCACATAAGGTACCATTCCCAACAATATCACACTTAAAATATATCAATACTGATTTATTTGAAAATTGAAAGGAATATCCATAAGGTACCAGCCTAGAAACAGAGATTAAATTTCTCGAAAAACTAGGAATATAAAAGGTCTTTTCCAATTGCAAAACAAAACCACTCCTAAGAACTAAAGTGCATGTTCCAACGCCTTCAACACGCGAGCGCATCTTGTTTCCTGAATAGATGCTCTCCTCATTTCCCACTGGCTTCCTTAGGTTTGTCATACCCTGTAAGGAAGTCGAAATGTGAATTGTAGATCCAGAATCAATCCACCATGTGTTATGATTAACCTCAACCATATTTGATTCAAAACAAACATATGAGAGTGGATTACCTTTCTTAACGAGCCACTGCTGAAGCTTGGCACAGTCCTTCTTCATGTGTCCCTTCTTTTTACAGAAGAAACACTTGGACTCTTTCTTAATATCAGCTTGGGCAGGGATTTTACCTTTTCCCTTGTTCTTGGCTCGATCCTTGGTCTTTCCTTGGCTTGCAAAAAATGCACTCTCACCCGATTCCATAAGCAGTCTTCCCTCCTCTTGAACACACATGGTCATCAATTCATTGATGGTCCACTTATCCTTATGTGTGTTATAGGATATCTTGAATGGTCCGTACTGCTTTGGTAGAGTGTTCAATATGTAGTGCACAAGAAAAGACTCAGACATCTCCACCTCTAGCTTCTTGAGTTGGGCCGCTATATCTCTCATGGTCATTATGTGCTCACGCACTCCTTTGACACTGGTGAGCCTCATCGATGAGAACTTCATTATCAGGGTGCTGGCCAACGCTTTGTCTGAAGTGACAAATTGATCATCTATGGCCTTCAGTAAGGTCCTAACGTTGGTATGCTGTTCGACTGAACCACGTATCCCAGCAGATATCTTTGTCTTAATATACATGACACTAAGGCGATTGGATCGCTCCCAACGTTCATGTAAAGCTACTTGAGCAGGAGTGCTGGTCTCAGTCAATACGGGCTCGTCTTTCCTTATAGCATAGTCTATATCCATGCACCCTAATTGGAGGAGAACTCTCTCCTTCCAAACCTTGTAGTTCTCTCCATCCAGCTCGGGAACTTCTAGGTTAATACTAGCCTGAGGAAACACTGCATATAGAAAATAAACATGCTTATGTATCTAGAATTTTTGAGGCAAACTTAATTATGTCTACCAATGTAAACATATTTTATTAATGAATCTCAGACATAAAACTTGCCTGTGGGCTAAAGTTCTAATTCTAATAGATTTATTTCATAATGATAAAACTATCAAATTATATCATTTCCTAATTCCTGTGGGTAAATTAAGAAACTAATTTGATATTTTATCCTAATTAGTTATAAAATTATAATAAAAATTCCTGTGGGATAAAATTTACTATAACCTTATAACTAATCACAATTTATGTCTAATATCATTATGTGATTTTACAAAATAATTTTACTTAATTAAGGTTGCTGTGGCTAAGCCCTAATTAAATAAACTATAAATCACTTAGACATATTGGTAAAATTCTAAGTTTATTCATATTTTAAAAATTGCAATTAACACAAGGCAATTTTAATTCCAAATAATATGAATAACTTAGCTACATGTGCTTTTAGTATAAAAAATAACAAAATTATACATATTCAAAATAAGCACATATGCACATTCAAAATCAAATTTTCATAATTTAATCATAATTTTATGATAATTTTCACAAAATTATTCAATTTAAAATTATAGCATTAATAAAAATTCCAAATTTATGAAAAATCCTCATAAAATCCAAATAATGAGAAGTTTTCATAATTATATTAATTTTGTGAAAATAATCTAATTATTCATAAAATTATGAAAATTACATAATTGAAAATCTGATATAAAACTATCAAAAAATATAATTATTTGGCCTAAATTAAATAATTTAAATTTACTTAAATTAAATAAATCCTTAATGTCTAAAATAAACCAAATGACCCTTTTATTTAATCCATATGGCCCAAATAATCAACCAAAAGAGCCCAAAATAAATGGCCCAAAACTAACCAAATAAGGACCCAAACAGTGGCCCAAAACCCGAAGCCCAAAGGTTTTTTTTTTTTTGCACAGTGTCACTGCACTGTACAACAGGCGGGCGCGTGAGACTCACGCGCCCGCATTATCTCTATCGGGCGCGTGAGACTCACGCGCCCGCATTTTCTTCCCTTGTCGGGCGCGTGTGACTCACGCGCCCGAGGCTTCTTCTTCACCCGAATGGGTGTTTTGCAGAATTTTGGGTCTTTTGACCCGACCCGGCACAAAACCCTTCAAACAGTTTCGTTTTTCATGTATTTTTCATCCCTAGAGCTTTACAACAATAGATCTAAAGTATTTGAACCAAAATCACAGGAAAACAGAATGAGTTTTATGAAATCCGAGACTTAAAGTTTCAAAATATGGGTTTTTATGGCTTTTTTCTACAGATCTCTAGCAAGACAGAGGTTAAACTACGGCTCTGATGCCAAATGTAAGTACATCAAACAAACCTATACATGCTTCTACACAATATGAAACATGTTAAACAATTAAATGCGGAAGCGACAGGATCTAACCTCCAGCCATTGCACTCTGTAACTCTGCTGTTGAAGCAATTGCCGAATCTGACAGTCTACTCTGTGTCGATCACAGACCTTCCAAATCTTCCAAGCACTCAAAACCTCACTAGATGGTGTTTGTGTGTTTTAGGTTAACGTACTTGGGGACCGGAAGGAGCCCTCCTTAAATAGTAATGAGAGCGTGCTAATTATGGCAATAAAATCACGTTTTAACCATCATAAAATCGTGTTTTAATAGCCAAATATTGAGTTGAGATTCACCGTGAAATTATGGACCATATCCGGAATTGGTCAACCAAATATTTATTTCCATAAATGAGGAGATATACTAACATAAATTACTCATAGTCGTCGTTAGTACATAGGAGCTCCTTCGTCTGCTTGGTAAGACCAAATGCCATCTTCGTCTGCCATTTATTTATCCAAACATCAAAGACAAGTGTTTATGTCCAAAACTATGTGGAATAACTTTTGACTTAGTTGGTTTTTTGTCTCTTCCACAGTGAGATGATCTCTTCAATGTATAATCAACAATAAATGATACATTTGTTTATACTATTAGTGCATGTTTGGTGCATGGGATAAGGATATGATAGGATAAAATAATATTGTGGATACGATAAGACTAGATGATAACATCCTATCTTATGTTTGGTGTGTACAAGGATTAAGCATAAGATAGGATGATTTTTTATCCTTTACCATGTTTGTTATGTGCAAGATTAAAATTAGAATAGGATGATATTTTTTTATTGGACAAAATTTAAGGATAAAATAAGAAATTCATTAATAAAAAAAATTTGAAACATATCCTATCCTATGGATTAAACATAATCCTCCACTTTTCTAAAGGATTAAGTTATCCTCTCACTATAGGATGATTTATCCTCTCACTAATTCTATCTTTTTACTTAAATGAATAACAAACATGGAATAGGATGATAATCATCCTATCCTTTAAATAATCCCATGTGCCAAACATGCACTAATGTCAAAAGAAAAATTATTTGTGACACGTAAATAAAGTTTTTAAATTTCACATGATGACACTCGTTTTAACAATATCTTAATTTCACTTTTGAAATTAAAATTTTTTATGGTTAGCGTATAGAAAACGAACTCAATGTCAAAATACCTGCCAAAAACGAATGAATCAAAGTAAAGTTAAAACTTAGATTCTTGTTGAATTAAATCGACCCTAAGAGCAAATTCACACTTGTCTGTTTGACTTCATTGAACACGTGGCAATGTTTTGCCTTTATCATACAGGTTCATGCATGCATCATTGTCAAACTTGCCAATCTGTCCAAGAACAAATAGGGAACTGTTCGAAGCCAAAGAGCTATTGTCCAAACTGAATGCGTTGGATTGAAATTTGAAGCAAAACCAATTAATCAGCAAGCTCAAGTTGAGCTTCCATGGATCCTTTTATCATCTTTAGAACCCCAGGCACCCAACATTGAATGGGGAAATAGAAAGCTTTTCCCAATTGCTCTCATTTGCTATCTACTTGAAACAATATAAAACAAGTTAACTAAGACCATACTCTGAACTAGACTTATCAATCTAAGACATGACACGAAAGTAACACAAAATATAATTTGATAAAAATTATATATGAATATAAATAAAACTAAAAAAATTTTGTTTTTAGTGCGTCAGACATAAAAATTTTATGTTTTATACAATACGAACAAGAATTTGCAGATTTAATCCGAACAAATTGTCTACCATGGAGTCTCATGTCTGATTCTGACCAGAAGAAATATAGATTTGTAAAAGCATATAGATATCATGGAGTACTGTTAATTTGTAGCCATTGAAACTCCAAGAAAGAAAAAAACATTTCTCTGCAAGCTTCCTGGAGAACAACAGCATGGACCCCTTCATCCTGTACAATTCCAACAGGATTACCTGAAATTAGGCCTTTAGGCTTTAGGGCCAACTGCAGTTAGGCTACTCAAGTATCAAGCTAGCTTAGATTTGCGACCGGCTTTCTGGCGTGTGAGCCTTGCTTCCATAAGCAGTCATTATTTCAGCCAAATGGTTAGACCAGACCAACCTTTTGCCCTCTCATTTGGGGTAGGGCTAATTAAGTCATAAACTTTTAAGACTATATCATTGGCTGGGCTATGCTGGGGCTGTGGTTGGCTCTTGAACCACGTAATCCAATTTAAATTTGATAATCTTAAACATGATACAAAAATTATACGAAAAAGAGATATAAAAATTATACAGATTAAAATTTGATAAAAACTGAAAAGAATATTTTGTGTTCATCTTATCTATACGAATTTTAACACTAAATTTTTATATTTTATACGATATATATGACATACATTAGTTGTCAAGTCTAGACCATGCTATTCCAATTTAAGTGCATATTTCACAGTCGGTGGGTGGAGAACATGAGAAATGCTACTAATTAATCATATTGAATGAAAGAGCATTTTGACATTTTCCATGATATTTTTTGACTGAAACGGACATCAAAAGGATGAAAAATCCTTCGTGAAACCAGTCTTTTGCGTAATGGGCTTTGTTGAGCAATAAAATCCAAATGGAAAACGAATGATGATGAGAGATCGATTCATCCAACAGGACAGTGTTTGTGTTTGCAACAATTAAAGTTGCAGACAATGGCCCTGGAAAAGAACCGACTGCTATTGGATTAATTGCGAAGGAGACGTAAGCCTGAGCATCCAAACTCCTGCTTCCTATACATGCTGCCCGATGCCCATCCCTCAGAGTGACTACACATGGAAGCACATGAAATCGGTTTGCAGTCAAATATTTGATGGGTGTTCATGGAATTTTTAGGTGGTCCAAGACCATGAAAATGAATTATCTCAATTATTCATTGCTCAGAACAAACCTGACAAAAACAAGAGAAAAAAATTACAAGCACACATACAAAAGGTAAATTTACGTCGTTTGATAATTTATTTACATTCATGGTTGCATTAAGTTTTTTTTATTCATTTTTTCGATAATTTTACAGGAAAAAAATTACTTATTTATAATATAGTGAAATAAGAACGACTTAAAATAACTTTACTTCACTAGGCTTGTATACTGAACCTTTGTATAGTAGACCTTTCGGGAGCTCCACCCTTGATCCCTGAAAAGGGTTCCATCTCCTTGGTCTTGCTTACTGACCGGTTAGCGAAACCATTGTACTAGTTTGAAATAAGTGTCATATGAGCTGAACTTTATCAAAGTCCACAAATTCCAATATTCTTATGTCATGCATGAAAAATTTGTTTATAATAGTTCAAAGATGATATCAGTTTATGATCATGTAACATCTTGTTATCTATCATTAAGAAATTTATTCAAGTGAAAATTTAAAATTTAGTACTCTATTATCAGATCATAAAACTGTTAGTCTTGTCATCCTGTCTATTCACTTTCCAAACTTAAAAACTATGGCAATTACATTGATTGCTTATTTACATGCAATGGCATTGGAAAAGATTTTTGGCTTGTATATATCAGAGGGGACTTAAGCCTGAGCAATGAAAGCATAGAAGTTGCTTCCTAGGCTTTTACCCTGTGCCCATCCCGCCATGAAAGGGACCACACTACAGCTTCTTAGAACATGAAAACAGTGAAGTCGACCTTTGCTTTGCACTGACCTCTTTGACTGACAATAATCGACGGATTTCAGGTGGTCCATTACGATGAGAATGAATCATTTCTTTAGGTTTCTTACCATAGAAACATTGATATGCAGAAGTTTAACCTAGCTAATACCCCATTAAGCTAACTATATTGCTTGGTAACTTTTTTATTTTAATTCGGGAGGATTGGGAATTTTAATCGAAAAATCTTTGAAAAGAGGGATAAATATATTTATGGTGGAATCAAATGTTCAAAAAAATTGTATATATATTTGTCGATGAATCAAATGTTCAGATGCATATCATTTAATATTTTGGAATGATGGTGATCATGTGACCTAAAAGTATTGATTTATAAAATGCATAGTCATGTAATTTATCGCCAACTTTGTGCACATTCCTATTTAAAAATAGCATGGAAAGGAAAAGAAAACACTTTTAAAAAAATTTAGGCATAGGTTGTTTGGATTTAATTTTAAAAAAACCTCAAATTCAATTTAAGATTTTCCGATCAAGCTTGATTTTGAATAATTTAAATTATCGAGTGAACCGAATTTGATTAACCTAATATTTGGTTCACATAACTCGCAAGTCTTATGGAGTTTGTTTATTTTAATATATATTTGTATTATTTTAACTATAAATTTATTATTTTACTTTTAAAAACGTTTGTAAAATATTTACAAAAAAAAATCTCAATTCACGTTTGAGTTCGAGAACAATTAATCGAATTTAAAATCAAGTATGAGAATCATACTCATTTTTTTTACTTAACAAACCAGCCTACTGAATCAAATTCAAATGATTCAATTTTTGAATTAAATCAAACTCGAATTTCTCAATGTGTTGACTCCGCTATTACTGTTACACTTACTCTACTTCCTCTATCGGCCAAAGCCCACATCGGAAAGAAATATTCTCAATTGATTCCAACATCAAGTCTTTAGACTAAGCCCATCAATTTTGTCCAACTTTAAGGGTGAGAATCGAACAATGGGCCGCAAGTTTTCAAGAAAAAGAAGTCTAATTACGTGGCTTTTTTTATCCTCACTCTTTCTGAACTTAGAAAAATCGATTTGGTTTTGCTCATTCAGATCCACACAGAATCTTTTGTTTTTCCATTAATCGTCCTTCAAAAACCCATTTTGCAATGAGGATTTTGCAGTTCTGTCTTATATTAGCTTTAACCTCTGGTTTCATAGTCATTATTATCTACCTCACTGGACTCTCCGATCATTGTACGTTTTCAACATATATGCTCCCTTACTTATATTTCTTTTGCATATCAATTCTCTAACTTTTGGGTTTGTTTTTTCATTGTTGTTGTTTGTAGATGAGAATCATCAACTGTTGAGTGAAGATTGGGAAGCACTGCAATCTTTGCAAAGTGGTTTCCAAAAGTGTGTGGTCAGTCTTCTTTTTTCATGCTATTACTGTATTTCTTGCTTGTTAACTCCAGTAATCTTAACTTGGGTACTGTCAATTTTCTGAGGAGTGTGTTTTGGTGGTGGAATTAACGCTTTTTGTTAATGAAAAATGTAGCTTGGTTACGTTTTGTTTTTTCTATTCTTTTTAATGGATCAATTTGGTGTATTATCATTCGTACAGAGTGCAAATGGATTAGGTTTAAAAGCTATAGCTGGTAAAGATTATTGCCAAGTAACACTATCCTATCCTAGCGACACTGACTCCAAATGGGTAGGTTTCATTTTTAACAATTCCATGAATTATTTTTTATTTGCCCGGCATTATGTTCTCTTACTTTAATTGCTGTGTGAAATTCATATATGCAAACAGAGGGATCCAAAAACTGGTGAACTTGAAGGTTTATCATTTGAGTTTAATCTTTGTGAAGCTGTGGCCACATGGGAACAGGTTAGTTTGCTGATTTGTTTCTGCATTTTGGTTTTAAGTTTTGCCTGTATTATGTCGCTTGTTTAAGATTGGTATTCTTTTTTTACTGTTGACTTGTTATTTAGTGAGTTGGTTGCTCAGGTGAGGAATAGTACTACAATACTCACTAGGGAGTTCATTGATGCTTTACCGAATGGGTGGGAGGAGTATGCGTGGCAAAGGATTAATAAAGGAGTACTTTTGTGAGTACTATCTTTGGCAACTGAATTGTATTGTTAGTTGCTTTTATGTAGTGTGTGCATATTAAAATAAATAAGATTAATAAAGGAATATAGTAACATTACTGATTATTTTTATAAGATGCCTAAGGGAAGAGATGTTTGGTGTGCCAGATTATTAGGATGTGTTACTGAGATATGCTACAGCTGGGCCAGGTTAAAGGAGTTTGTTTCGGTATTGCAGGAACCACTGTAAAAACAAAGCTTTATGCATGGAGAAGCTTTCACTTGTCCTCCCTGAAACACCACCTTATGTTCCAAGACAGTTTGGTCGGTGTGCTGTTATAGGCAACTCAGGAGATCTTCTGAGAACGAGGTTCGGAAAGGAGATAGATAGCTATGATGTTGTCATTAGAGAGAATGGAGCCCCTATTGAGGTTAAGCTGCAGTCATAAAGCTTTGGCTTTTTTTTTTTTTTACACTTGGCTTTCTAATAATTTTTCTCATAAATTTTTAGTATGTTAAATGTTCTATTGCAGAACTATACAGAATATGTTGGGAAGAAAAGTTCATTTCGACTTCTTAATAGAGGATCTGCCAAAGCTCTTGATAAAGTTGTAGAGTTAGATGGTATTGACATTTTCCCCTTTGTTTTTACTTTTTACTTATTACGCTTTCATAATTCTAAAAGCATGCTAAATATTTGGATTTTACAGAAACAAGGCAGGAGGTCTTGATAATCAAAACTACAATTCATGATGTTATGAGCCAGATGATTCGGGTTAGTATAATGTTTCCATCTCTTTCCTTTCTATGGTTTTGATATTTCTCCAACCTATGACTTCATGTTGAAACAGATGCTGTCTGCAGAAACAGCAGTTTCTCTTAATATATGTCTATCTACCTATGATTTAACCTTGTTCACCATTATCATCATCAAAGCCTTTATCCCAAGAGATTGGGGTAGGCTACATGAACCAATATCTGAACTCACGCTAGATCGTCCATATGAATTTTCCTCCACACATTCCTATCCAAGGCAATGTATTCATCCAACTCTAATGCTTCCATAACTTTATGATTTAACTTTGTTATTGGTTCAAAAAATGCTGTTCCTTGTGTCTGTGAATGTTTCACTGTTCCTGTTAAAACTTGTGAAATTTCTTATGCAAAATTGACTGCTCAACCACATTCATGATTTTTTAAATCCTATACCCCGCCATTCTCTTAAGCATTCATGGCTAGAAACTGACAGATGGGAGTTTTTCTCAACGTCCTTGTTTCACCGTTCTTGCCACTTTCTCTTTCCTTCTTTTGACATAAACGTCAAAGACTTTTTTTTTGTTTTCTTATGCAGGAAATTCCAATAAGAAATCCTGTATATCTCATGCTAGGTGCATCCTTTGGCTCAGCTGCAAAAGGGACTGGGCTTAAGGCTCTTGAATTTGCTCTCTCTGTATGTGATTCTGTGGACATGTATGGTTTCACTGTGGATCCAGGTTATAAAGAATGGTACTGTTCCTTCTAACTATCTTTCTCTTCAAGTTAACAATTTAATTATATTTAACTGATAAAGGAAAACTTCATGATATTCTCCCAGGACTAGATATTTCTCTGAATCTCGGAAAGGCCATACACCTTTGCATGGCAGAGCTTACTACCAGATGATGGAGTGTTTGGGTGTATGCTCTCTCTCTCTCTCTCTCTCTCTCTCTCTCTCTCTCTCTCTCTCTCTCTCATATTGAAAATTTTACATGGCTTCTGTCATTGGATTTAACAATAAGAGAAGTTCTCCTTTCTGTTACTATTAACAGGAAGAGACATACAAATTCACTTTTCTCCATCATCCTACTACAATCCTCTCATAATTAATATAGAGAAATCAATATCTTTGACAACTTTGTATCTTATTTTGTTAAGCTTATCAAAATCCATTCCCCTATCCGAGCTGATCCAAACCAAGTAGTGAAGTGGGTGCCAAGTTGTAGCGCTATTAGAGCTGCTAGAATTGCATCGGAGAAATTGTTGAGGTAACTAGTGTTTTCCTTTGTTTCATGTAGAATTAATAATGGGTGATAAGTTGGAGGCTGTTTTGTAGAACATATGTTGTATCATACGGTCAATCACATACGAAAATCTTAGAAGGTTGAACCTGAAATTTAACTCACTGATTAGGTTTTCACAGAATACATACAACATGCACGTGGATCTGGAGACTTGCTTTCGGTAATAACCAATCTTTGCACTCAGATAATGTTTGAGATTATCTGACCTGACCTTACGATACTATAAAGATATTATTGCTCCTATTATTGGTTATTTGCATCTTAAGTCAGCTGTGTGTAATGCAAGTTGCTTCTAAAACTTCATTGTCAGCTTTTGTAAAGGCTAGATGTTTTTCTTCCCAAACACCCATTTAACTCTTCATTAGCTTTTCGAGTAGAGAAACTGCTAGAAGCTGCAGAAAAAGGCACTAATAGTGTACGGTGTTAATAGAATTTTTAGTGCAGTGCAACTGATCAATCTTGATATTATGGCAACAACTTTATCCCAGACTTCTTTTAGATGTAATAAATGCAATTTCTTACTATTTCTGTAGGAGGGTTGGAACAGGATCTGAAGACCTGCTTAGTTCGTGCACAATAATAAAGAAGCAAGTTAAAAGGAAACATATGTCAGTCTCTAGGCTCAGAAAGGCTGCTGCAGACCATCAAAAATTTGTGAAAGGCACAACCATGTATCGTTGGAGCACAGTGCTGGACATGGTCAGCTCTGCACAGTGCCAGTTGATTGAATCTGTGCTAACCACGCATGATCATACTCAATGGAGGTAATTTCCAAATTCAGTGAAATTATTGCTTGATATTTTCACACACAAATTAAAGGATGAAAAACAGAGGCCAAAGCTGCTACAATCAGCACACTCATCTTAAAAGAATCATTTTTGGAGTGAAGCTTTCAGTTTGCATTGCCTTCTACATCATCTTTCAGTCAAAAAGCAATGTTCATAAAATTTTGTGTAGATTCATTTGTTACCATTAAGTGGTAATAGGGTCTAACCTTTATTCACGATTCATGGAATTGTCATGCCAATGCTTTACCCAATTCTCTAGACTTACGTTTGACATTCTAGTATGTCTATCATTATCATGCCCTTAGAGCCTGTATAAAATCATGGAGTTCGAAAACATTTTGGTTGTCACTCGGTGCCTAAAACTTTTCCATGAAAGTCCAATGAATCAAAGGTGTAAGCATTCATGGTTGACAACAGATTCACAATTTGGAACTTGAAACTTCTTATGAGAATGTAAAAAAAAGAACTAATATTACATGTGGTGAGGAACAGGTTGCTATAATGTGGGGCAGCATCTTTTTCATTTGTAATTCAGTCATACCTTTTTAGTGATTGAAACTGAAGGATTTGACATTCCAGGCATGTGTCATGGCTAATAAGTAATGACATTCTACTGATTAGTCCATTGTTTCTTTATTTGTGATGATCTTTTTCCATAGATTTACTGCTTAAATCCCATTTTAGTGGACATTTTGAATCAGACTTTCTTCTAAACTTTGTGTGTGAATAACCTCACGGTATTGGATGCATTTAGGCGTCCATGATATTTTTCATATGTAAATGTGATATACTCGTACTAACATTTAATTTAATGATAAATACATTTATTTTCGTTTTCGATATATTTTTTTAAAGAAAATCACAGTTCTTTTGTACTAAACTTTTCTCTTTTACTACTAAATATGAGCAAAAACTTGCACGGTAGTACTGTTTTTTCTTCTTTCATCCACTAAGCAAAAACTAAACCATAAAAAAAAAAAAATCAAATTCAAGATTTCAGAAGTGACATTGCAATGAAAATTGTTGATAAGAGATTATTGATTCTTGTTAGCTTCATTACATGATTATTTAATGAAATAGTTATCTCATTATTTTATTTACGAAATTATAAAATGATATATATCTTTAAAAAATATTAAAAATAAAACATGTGATAATTTTTTAATTTCGTAATTATGATTTTTATTAACTAGAATTCTTAAGAAGAAGATAATTTTGAGTTGAGGAACAAGCAGAGGTGTAGTCGAGCTAGGCAAAATAATTTAATATTAGGTTTGAGTTTGATTAAATTTAGTTTTTGAAATTTGAATTTGATTTGATAAAATAATTGAAATGTTTGTATTCAAATCAGTAGATTCGAAATTAACTAAATGAATTGATTTATCAATTTTTTTTGTTATAAGGGAAACATTAAATAATTAGGGATGAGAGTGTTTAGATTCGAACTCAAAACTTACAATATGCAACAATTCATTCTTAACCATTAGATCAAAAGGTTGTTGGTGATTTATCAATTTTTTAATTATATATTATGAAAATAAAATGATAAATTAATAATTAATAATAAAATATAAAAAATTTGATTTGTCAATCATTCAAACTCGATTGGAACATAAATAAACCAAATTTGAATGGCACTTGAACGGTCCTAAAAATAAGTAAATCTGAGAAAACCTTCATTCCCTTTCGATAGGAAAAGAGATACACTTGTCAATAGCCCAACATCAAATCGGAGTGCTTTACCCCCAAAATCAGTACGTATTGGATCACTAGCTATGCATTAAAATATACTAGCTTTTATTATGTCAATTTCAAATTCTATAAATGAAAAAACAGCTTGTTATAAAATACGATAAAATTAAAAGTTACCATTTTACTTATAGTATTTAGGGCAACGTATATCAAATTTATCATTTATCTTTTAAATTAGGCTTAATAGCCAAATATGTCCTTCACGTTTGTCACAATATAAAATTAAGTCCTCAACGTTTAAATGCATGAAAATCAGTCTTAAACGTTATAAAATAATTGAATTAAGAACATTTCTGTTAAATCCTTTCATTTTCGTTACCTCTACCAGTAATAAAACTTAACGAAAATTAAAGGATTTAACGAAAATATCTTTAATTCAAATATTTTGTAACGTTTATAATTGATTTTCATGCATTTAAACGTTGAGTATTTAATTCTATTTTATGACAAACGTGGATGACACAGTTTGTTATTAAGCCTTAAAATTATCATCAAATTTTGAATCTGCGATTTTCAATTTCTAAAATTTTCTTATTGGATAATAAATCACGAAATTTGTCAATGTGTTGTATCAAATACGAACTCATGAAAGATTTGTCTAAAAAAGAAAAAAAAAACCAACGAACAAAAAAAAAACCTAAAAAAATACTATATTTTAAAGATGGGCCGCCGAAGGACAATTCTTGGCCTTCAGGATTGATTGATTTTGGGTTTAATCCATACTTCAAAAATGAAAATAGATTTGGATCGGAGTCAGGCTCAGGCTGATGGTGGCTAGATGTTTAGATCCTTTGCTTTGCCCAATAGTCAAACCTAGCGACTTTTGTTCTTTTCCTATCAGCCGCTTTTTAGTTTATTTTGCATTAAATAATACAAAGAGTTTATATAAAATGTATTAATATTATATAATTTTTATACATTATCAATTAATTATAAAGTGATACTTCATATACAAGTCTTTAAAAATAAATATTAATAATGTTTTTAAATTTATTTTTAAGGGCACATACACTTTTAGATTTTACTCATTAATAAGATGTCATCCTATGGTTAATTGAAAATGTGTGAAAGCTAATACTATCAGCGCATCATATATAATCTCTAATACAAAATATAAAAATTATTGTGTTACAATTTTTATCAACAAATTAAAATATTAAACCAAAATTTCTATTTTTATCACATCTATATAATTTTAGTAAAATTTTAATTTGTGTAAATTTTTTTGTACCATATCATAGTATTTTAATTTATCAAATATAATAATTATAAAAAATAAAACAAACAATTCAAGCCACTCATTTTTATTTATCTTTATCAGACTGAAAAGTAAAGTAAGTTTGACATTGTTGATTCATCAGCAGCATAAATATTTAATTTTTCATAAAATAAAATAAAATAAAAAAGCGTGCCAAATCACTGTCATGAATTCTCATTATACAGCAGAAAGTATGGGTACAGTATGTCTGCAATATTGAATCACTGACATATTAACCTAAAATAAATACCACTACAAAATAGAAGAAATAAAAACAAAAAACAAAAATCTTTCTTAGTTATGTTTAGAGTAGTATATAACTTAATCAAGGTTTTACTCTTTTGAAAAATAAAACGGAGGTATTGGAATATAGATACGACACAATGATGACGTATATGAAAATGATATAAAAATGATGTGTGATAAAATTTTAATAAAAATTAAAAATTTGTTTTGATATTCAACTTATTCAATTATTGAAGTTATTTTTTGTTTCAATCATCTAATTTTAAAATTCGGCATTGGATGAATAAGTTATGAGGATTTTTATTCTTGTAAGAGAAAAGATAAGATTTAGGGGTACCGAAATGGTATTTCGAAATAATTATGACGCTTAAGTCAATATTTGTCTAAATAATAATGCGAAGGTAAGAGAGTTAAATTAAAATTAAAAGAGAGAGGAGAGCCAAGATCCGAAAGTATAAGAGAGAGTCTACTTGTGGCTATAGCCAAATCTACCTCTTATACCTATTGAAGTATTGAGTATGAGCTTGAAGGTTGGTATGCATTTTACAATATTTTGGATCCAATATATTTATAGGTCTAACATGAATTCTTAAAAGGAAAAAACAATTTTGTATATAAAATTCTTATACTGTGATTTTGTTGATGTAAACTACAGATATCTTTTGATTTTTTTGGTGTAAACCACATGTATTTTTTAAGGGTCTGAGACTAATCATGTTCGAGGCCTCGTAACAGTTAAGGCTCATCACCCCTCTCCAAAGATGTGTTTAGTAAAAATCGAACTCGAGAGCTTTTTCTGTAAACTCAACTTGCATGGCTAACTGAGCCATAGCTTATAGGTTTTATTGTGATGTTTGAAAAAAGTCATGTATGCAATTTTTTACTTGAACCAATAACCTACAAATCATAAAATAAAATAATAGCAATTTTTACCTTTTTTTGGTTGAAACCCTCGGTATTCGGATGCCACTTTGGATTTCGATTAATTTGGAGTCGAGCTACGGTCTGACCCGAAATAGGAGAGTCTCCTAATGCTGTTTTCTCAATTCACAAGGCTCAAACTGGAAACTTTGCTTAAGGGACACTGAACTCTTTCCACTCAGCCTAACAGAAATTGATATTTTTACCCTTTTTACTTAAGTTTTTCTAGAATCTAACTCGAACTATAATTAATAATTAATTTTTATATTTTATATGATTCACATTAAACACCATCCAAGCCGTAGAGGAAGAGAGAGAGGTAAGGGAGATAAGACCAGACTGTGCATGGTGATGATGCTGAGTTACCAACAACTCTACTTGAATTTTAATGAGTCTATCTTCACTTATCTCTCCTGATGTTTATATGACCTTGGCATCTTTGTTTATCACAAACACACTTTTCTCGATAGCTGCTACTTCTGGTTGTGCCTGTTGTATTGAAAAACTCCTTAGTGTGGATGGTGTACTACTGCAAACAAGTTGAAGAAGAAGTTTGGTAGGCAAGGAACTTTTAGGAAGCTATCTTAAGAACAATAGTTTCCCCACACTGGTGCAAGTGGTTCAGGAAACGTTGTTCCCAGAATACAATGTTTACTCCAAGAGAAATTCAATTGCACTTTGAATTTCTCTCTTAAACTTACTTGAACCAAACCAAAGAAAAAAAAGTGCAAGAAGAGAATTTGATTTTGAGTGAAAGAATGTAAAAGATTATTATTAAATTCCATGAAAGTGAAAGTATTTATAGACTTAAAATGGTGTTATAAATACTCTTTCATGTGTAAACATCATTTGAATGAAGAACCATGCCTTTTGAAATGAAGAAACATGTCCAACGGACATATTTTTTGAGTTTCCAGAATGAGAAGTCGGATGCCCGAGAAGGTAAGTCGACTTCCTTAGTGTATTTTCAAAACAGAACTTAACTTTACTTGGGGCAGCTGGGCAGCTGACTGCCCTTTTAGGCCAGTCAACTGCCCTATATATAAGTCAAATTTTCATGCGAAAAATATTTTCAGAAGGCCCCGACACATAGGGCAGTCGACTAATCAAGTATTTTCTTCATTCCAACTCATTTTTTATACTTCCAAATTCATTTTCTTCAACACATATGCAATCTAAATGATTTTAAGATATAACTTTGGTAATATATACAACAGTGCCTTCAACCATCATCAGCTCAGCTCAGCCTGTCTCTGCCATCACTTTCTTAAAAACTCTCAATTTCCTCTTTTCCAATTCCAAAATCTCTTTCCCATGGCCGCCTTTTCATACCAGCCTCACCCTCTTCTTCTCGACTCCAATTTCTTGCCAAACACTCCCACCAAGATTTCTGGCTTTATGGAGGAAGGAAACTTCAATTCCAATTGTTTCTCTCAGTTCTACCCACCTGTGCCTGTCCAGGAATCCCCTCTGGACCCTATGTTCCATGAAAGCAGCTGCATTCATCACAGCTCCAAGGTTGCCCACAGTGACAATGAGCCTTCCGTGACTAGAAAACAGAGCACCGATGACTCGACTGTGGTGGATAAGCTTGGAAGTGGCGAGCAGGTCACTCAGAATGTGACTCAGACAAACAGGAGAAGGAGAACCAGACATGGGTTTACCTTGAATTCTGCTCAATCCATAGTAAACAGCTTTAAATTCATGTGTTTGAGCATGTTGGTTTTCGTTTACTCAAAATTCTTAAGCTTTTTCAAGGTGGGTTTTCTGATTGTTTTTCAATTAATCCTGAAATGTATCCGATTCTCATTCTTTGATTTCCATTAGTCTGCAAAGGAAGGGAAAAGCAAGAGGCAAAAGAAAAGCAGTGAAGCCCTGAAAAATGAAAAGAAAGAGTCTAAAGCTGAGAAGAAAGATGAAAAGAAATCTCCTGAAGAGCCCCCAAAAGGCTACATTCATATACAAAAGCCCGGAGAGGTCAAGCAACGGACAGCCATAGTCTAGCAGAAAGGGTACATTTACACCACTCGTTTTCTTTTACTAGTTATTTGGATAAAACACACAAAAACACGAAAAGTAACACAGATTAAAATTAAATTAAAAATTTCATGTTATTAAATTAAAACTTTCATGTTTTATATGATATAATTATAATTTTACTTGACACGAACATAAAGTAGACACAAATGGGCTGCTTGTCTTACCATCATCACTTGACATTAAAAGCTCTTGGATTGAAATGAAAGTATAACCCTACCTAATAACTACAGATTATTATATGTATTAATCATAAATAAGAAACTGTAGATTAGCAGTAGCTGGTAGTATTATTTTATCATGCTGGCCTCCTGTTGTTTATTTCTTATTGGTTAATTATTCCTCCAAACGGAATTGCAGGTAAGAAGAGAGAAAATCAGTGAGAAGATGAGGATATTGCAAGGACTTGTTCCAGGATGTGACAAGGTGCAGTTTAGTTTGGTCTTTCACTGGAAAAATAATGCAATCCCTTCATTTCTGACAGCTTTCATGTTGTTATGCATGGAAACAGGTAACTGGAAAGGCCTTCATGTTGGATGAGATTATCAATTATGTTCAGTCCCTACAAAATCAAGCAGAGGTACGCAGTTAAACGACTGTTTACATTTTAATGCATGATCAAACAAGCAATAATTTCTTTTCTGTTCTGTCTTGTTTTTAGTTTCTGTCAATGAAGCTTGCCTCCGTGAATCCCATGTTCTATGACTTTGGAGTGGACCTGGAAGCATTGATGGTCAGGCCAGAAGTAAGAAAACTAGTTTAAAGTTATTTATATGTCTTAATGTCTTAATTATGTTGGTAGTTTTGAGGTTTTGTTGTGTCCTAAAGGCATAATTGCAGCTATGATTCATTAGAAGAGCTGACGAAATCTTTGTCTCTGACAATTATTTTAGAGAGTTAACGGTGTAGCTTCACCACTGCCATCTTTGCAACAATGCAACCCCACTCAGCCTACAGCTTTTGTTGATTCAACCACCGCCATCCTTGCCCCAGCTAATAACTATCCTCTCCTGGATGCTTCTGCTGCAGTTTTACTTCACCAGGGCCAAAGGCCCATTGTCTTCTCTCAGCATCAGGTATAATCTAATTGTCGTAATTGAATTCTGATCACCGAATTAAGAGTCCGACACTTTATCAACGGACTACAAAACATTGATAACAACACATCTTTTCCAAGCTAATGGTAGTCTATTGTGGAATGTGTTACTGAAATTAAGAGTCCGACACTTTATCAACAAATTACAAAATATGATTAGGAAAGAAAAACATAAATATTCTAACTATTTGACAACACCATCTTTTTCAGGATAGTGGGAGTGTATTGTGGGATGTGGAGGACCAAAGACAAAAGCTTCTCAATTCATCTGGGCTCAATGACAACTTGGGTTGTTTTCATTAATATTAATGCAGAGAGCTGCCCTACAAACATCTGGTAGTAAGCTCTCATGTCCTGTCTTTTATGCAATAAAATAATAAAACAAACATGAAATTCACCGCATTCACACTTGTTTTCTGGATTTATCCTTCTAGCTTGCAAAGGAGAATCTAAACAAGGCTTGTGCCCGAATCAAAGCTTTAGTACCAAGTTTCAACCGATGGTGAAGGGAGCATCTTAACATGAATAAAGGGCAGCAACTTCAATGGAGGAAGAACACAAAGGACAGACATAACTGACCAAATAAGACCAGATCTTTTTGTAGATCCCTTGTTCCTGTCCATTTTGACTCCGCATGTCTCCCGTGCACAAATTCCCAGACTCTAAGATGTTTAGCTTAGAAACAAAGAAAACATAATATTGTAATATAAAGTTCTCTTTCATGTTATTACAGTTGTACTGTTATTTCTGTTATTTTTACTGCTGTCATGTTTCTTCCTGTACCCTTTTTTTCCTCCATTATAAATTCTAAATTAAAACTTGTATTTCATTTCTTATATTCTATAATTTTACTTGTGTTGCGTATTATACAATAACACAGTCGATTTCAAATTTAGATAAAAATGGGTTGCTGGTAGATTAGAAATCAGCTATAAAATTCGTCTAACTCAAATAAAATGAATCAATTAAAAATTTTTCGTTAAAAATTTTAAATTAAATTCATATATTGATCGGTGTAATCAATTTAACACCAAGATGAGAAGGGTGAAAACAATCAAATCAAACCTGGACTTTCCCACAGACTTGAACTGGACAATAAAGTAGGCAAAGCAAGGTGGTTTGGTTCCGCTGCTGTGGTTGATGTGACCGGTTGTGCCATGGTTGGCTTAAATTCAAGGTGGAATCTTCTTGAGTTTTGAGCATTAATGGTGCTAAGGTTTTTTTTATGAGATGATTCCCCCATTACTCGCTTTCGCAACTGCTGTAGCTAGGGATGGTAATGAGTATTTTATAAATAGATATTCAGTATTATTTGTCTCGTTTAAGTAAAATTAAGGTAGTATATAATCGGATTTGAATAAAATTCGGGTAGAAAAATTATTACTCGTCATGAGTTCGGGTAGTTATCTTAAGGTATCTATTATCCGAACCCGATTATAAATAATTAATTAATATAATATTTATATTTTTTATATATAAATTATTTATTATTAATGTTGTATTTAATTAAATTAAGTCATTAAATATCATAATTATGCTTTTTAACTTTAATTTATTTTTATGAGTTAAATTAAATTTTTTAATTTAATTTTTTAATTAAGGTATTTCAAAATTAATTTTAAATTTAAATTTAAAAGTCAAACTTTGACTTAATAAACGGGTAGTTAACATGTTCGGGTAGTTAAACGGGTATTTTTTATTTTATAGGGTTAGAATTCGAATAACATAAACAAAAATAATTGAATAATTAATCGGATTTGAATATTATACATATTCATCGAATTAGAGTACATATTGATCGGATTTGAGTATCTTAAATTCAATGGATACTCGATTCGTTTATATTCCTAACTATAGCTCGTAGGCAGAATCTAAGAATGCAGAAGGCTTCTTTTTCCCGTGCAAATATGATCCGGGTCTTAGCTACTTGCTTGGTTTTTTCCCTGACAACTTGAACAACCTAAACAGTGCAAGTCGATAATTGCTCTTTCTTTCCAAGCTCCGGGAAAAGAAAAAGCAAATTTAAATCATTAAATTAAAAAAAAATACAAAGTTCGATTTTTTTTATATTTTTTAGATGAATACATGTGTATATACGCACACTTATAAAAGAAACTTAAGGATTTATACTAAGAGACTAAGAGGCAGCAAGAAAATCAAAAGTACAGCTCTCAATATCATCTATACGATAATAAAATAAATAAGTCAAAATTTTGTAACCAAAAAAAAAAGTCAAAATTTAATCAATGTGTAAATAATATTAAATGATTTTAATTAAAATTTAAAATTTTAGATGAAATTCCTTAATTTCTTATCTCTTGTTCTCATCTCATATCCTTTATATTAATTTTGGATTTCTTGTTGTTTTAATCATCATATATCTTTATTTTATGGTATCAAAGTTGAACATCTCAACACATTCTTGATCTTGTAATTTGTTTGGCAAAATTAGCCAGTTCCAACAATAACGGCTCTCCAGTCACCACAATCTCTCCCAATATCACCCTAATTTCTATTAATGTTGATGCTCAATTACCTTATTTGGCAACTTCAATTTAGTTCACTTGTTCTAGGCCATGATTGCAATGATTACCTCACCCATGTTACTTCTTGTCTTGACTATGTTTATAATCAATAACACTCCCACATTGAATCATGCATACAGTTTCTAGCGTTGTGTTGCTTCATGCTTCGGATTAGTTTTGTTTTTTTTTTTGAAAATTGAAGAAATTTTATTGATAGAAAAGAGTTACAGCCAAGCTTCAAAATCTAAAAGTCTTTGAGCCCCTGACTTTGCTAAATGGTCAGCAAAAAAAATTGCTTCTCTAAATATATGGGCAAAGGAGATAGAACCTAAAATGGATAGAAGATTGTGCAACTTATTGACAAGGTTGCTGAATTTTCATGGGCTGTCCAAGATGTTGTTCAACCATGAAATGACTGTTTTTGAATCTCTCTATAATTAAATTTGGGATGGACGTTAAATTGGCTTTCACCACGATAGAGAGACCTTCCACAATCGCCATCAGCTCAGCGAGAGTTGGATCAGCAAACCCGATGTTCTTTGAGAATAACATGATGACATGGCCTTTATGGTTGCGAAGTACACCCCCAATTCCAGCAATTCTTGAATTTCCAGATGATGAGCCATCAACATTTAGTTTCCATACTCCATTCGGTGGGAAGGACCAAGAAGTAGGCATTCTAGCATTCCTCTTTTGAGCACCAATGAAAATGTTCTGAATATTATTGCTTGAGGGAGTTAAATCAAGATTGGGGTGGTTTGCTTTAAGCCACCAACAGAGTCTTGTACAAACCAGATGAGAGACTTGCCAAGCAGGAATGAACTTTTTATTGAAAATCTTCTCATTTCTAGAAAGCCAAATTGACCAACAGAGAGCATAAAAGAGCATGTCCCAAACTTGTTTGCAGTGTTTTCCTTGATTAAGATCACTCCAAGAAGCAAAAAGGAGGTTGATGGATCCTGGAGTCACCCAAGAGATGTTCCACCAGTTGCAACAAGTGCACCAAATTTCCCATGAATAGTAACAGTGAATCAGAAGATGGTCAATGGTATCATGATCATTACAAAAAGCGCATTTATTCTTAACGTTCAGAAGACATCCTTTGCTATGGAGATGCTCGATTGTTGGTAATTTCCTCTTTAACATTTTCCAGCAAAATAACTCAACTTTTGGAGGCGCCAGTCCTTTCCAAACAAAACTTTCAATTGGAGGGAGAGACACATGGAGATTTTCTAGAGAGTTTCTAAAAGATGATGAGCTGTATTTCCCATTTGTAGTGTGACACCATACAATTTTGTCCTGTGAGAGAGGCGAAAGGCAAGCAGAATTGAGCAAGGACATAAAACTCTACCATTGAAGGATTTCCCAATCAAAAATGTTCCTACGAAGTTGAAAATCCCATTCGAAAGAAGTTCCATTCCAATTGCCATAGTCTTTGATGACACCTTCTTTGTTAATCGATAAGGAGTAGATTCTGGGAAAAGTATCCTTCAAAATGAGGTTGTCAATCCAATGATTTGTCCAGAGCCTAATCCTTTCTCCATTACTTGCACAAAAAACAATACTTGATTTTATATGGTTAGAAAACTCTCCCTCACTCCAATTTTTTTGTATGTCTCTCCACACACGAGAACTTGGACCATTTGAACAAGGGGAAGGCCACAAAACAGATGGTTGAATATGGTATTTCTCGCGAATAATATCCTTCCAAAGGGCAGGAGAATCTGATCCATATCTCCATTGCCATTTTAGTAGAAAGGCTTGATTGCTTATATTTAAATTAAGAACACCTAGTCCACCATATTTCTTCCTTTTACAAATGGTCTTCCAGTCTATTAATCGAATTTTTCTGCCTGAGTCAGAATCTCCCCAAAGAAATTGTCTTTGGATTTTCTCGAGCTCCAAAATCAGCCCTTTAGGAATTTTGAACAGAGACATAATAGGTGGGTAAGTTTGATAAAGTGGATTTGATTAGCGCAAGTCTACCACTCATAGAAAGAAACTTGCTCTTCCATATGTTGAGCTTGCTCCTATAAGAGTCTATGACTGGTTGCCATGTGGATAACAATCTTGGATTTGAGCCCAAAGGCAAACCAAGGTATTTACAAGGAAGAGAGCCTTTTTTGCAATGAGTGATATCTACCCATTCATCTATGATATTTGAAGACATTTTAATACCAAAGAGAGCAGATTTTGAGAAATTAACCTTAAGACCCGAAGTCAGGTGAAAACATCTAAGAATTCTCTTAATATTCAACAATTGCTCCAAGCTTGGCTGACAGAAGATAATGGTATCGTCAGCAAATTGAAGATGAGAAATTTGCAAGTTGTTTCTCCCTATTTTTATACCTGAAAAAAATCCAAGGTCAATTGCATTCCTCAATAGAAGACTCAAGCATTCTGTAATTATTATGAACAAGAATGGAGAGAGGGGATCTCCCTGGCGCAAGCCTTTTTGCATAGTAATAGGGGCGGATGGAGAACCATTAATGAGGACTGAGATTGATGCTGAGGAGATACAGCTTTTAATCCAAGAAATCCATCTAATACCGAAGCCCATTTGTTCCATGACATCAAAAAGAAGACTCCAATTGACATTATCTAAAGCTTTTTAGAAGTCCCATTTAAGAAAAACCCCACCATTTTCAGATTTTTTCATGCTATCAACAATTTCATTAGCGATGAGGATGCTGTCCAAAATCTGTCTCCCTTCAACAAAAGCTGATCGAGAACAATGGATAAGGTCACCTAGAACTTTTTTGATCATGTTTGCTAGCAATTTTGCAAGGATTTTGTAGACACAGCCAATCAAGGAGATGGGGCGAAAGTCATTTAGAGATTCACAGCATTGTTTCTTGGCCACCAAAGCAATGAAAGAGCAGTTCAGACTTTTAGGAAAAATACCATTCGTATGAAAATCCTGCAGGAAATCAATGAAGTCATCCTTAATAACCTGCCATTTTGTCTTGATAAAATTAAAATTGAATCCATCGAGCCCCGGGGCTTTGTCACCATCACAATCTTTAACAGCGTTCCAAATTTCTTCTTCATGGAAGTGGGATTCCAGTTCTTGAGCTTGGATAGACGAGATCTTTTTAATATTCATAGAAGAGAAATGGAAGAGTGCCCCCACATTTTCGTTGAAAAGCTTTTTAAAATGACATTTAACAGCTTTCTTTATCTCCTTTGGTGTATTGAGGATTTTACCATTGAATGAGATATGACCAAGGAAGTTGTTTCTCCATCTGCTATTTGCCATAAGATGGAAGAATTTAGTGTTTTTGTCTCCCTCCTTAATCCACTTGATTCTGGATTTCTGTCTCCAGGTTCTTTCTTCAGTGATCTGGAGATCCCAAAGGCGTTTCTTTTTTGAAGAAATGAGAGCAAACAGATTTTCATCTTGGGGAGATAGTTCCTGTGTTTTTTCCAAATCAACAATTTCCTTTGAGAGATTAGAAATATCAACTGCCACCCCATCCCCTTTGTAGCCTTTCCAAAGACGAATATCCTTCTTTAATAATTTCAGTTTCTGAAAAAGCTTGAGGCCAGCAAAACCTTTAACCTGATACTTCCTCCAGTTATTTTCAACAAGTGAGTTAAAATCTTTACTATCAAGCCAATGATTGAAGAATCTAAATGGCTTGGGGCCCCAATCATGAATGTCAACTCCAAGACAGATGGGAACATGATCTGAAAAATTGTAATCAAGGCACCACTGATTAATGTTTGAAAAAATTGACAACCAGTTTGGGGAAAGGAGGAACCTATCAAGACGACTCATGGAATTTTTGTTTCTCCAAGTGAATTTCCTTCCAGACATCGGCAAATCAACGAGCTCAGCACTTTGCACAAAGTTGACAAAATCTTCAGTTGACCTTGAAGCATTAGAAGACCCAATCCTTTCTTCTTCATTAAGCACTGCATTAAAATCCCCGGCAAGACACCAGAGCTCCTTATCTGATTCAATGCATTCAGCCAATTTAACAAAAAAAGCATTCCTTTTAGGGACATCGTTTGGGGCGTAAAGGTTGATCAAGTTAATGACATGAGGATGGTGAAGAAACTTTCCTTTAATCCAAATGAAGCGATCCTTGTTTGTAATGGATAAAGGAGTAAAGAGGTTTTGTTGCCACATGAAATTAAACCACCTGCAGAACCATTAGCATCAACAGAGGAAAAAGAAATGCCATCTGACCCCCGAAGTTGTTTAATAATTCTATCATTAACATCTCTGAACTTAGTTTCTTGAAGAAAGACAATATTAGGCTTTTCTCTAGCAATAAGTTTCTTGATTGACCTTCTTTTGCCCGGTTGACCAATATCTCTGACGTTTAAAGAAGTTATCTTCATGAAAAAAGAATTAAACCCAGATAGAAAAAGGGAAAGCTATATAACCGTGGCAGCAGCTGCTTCTTCTACCTCCAATTCCATAATTTTGCCAATGATTTCCTCTTCCTCGACAATCGGAGTTAGTCCCAAAAGAAAACCGATTTCAATTGTTTTTTCTGCTTCCAGTCTAATTGCCTTGTTTCTGCTCCTAATATCCTCGTCCGAAATTTCTGCATCTTGTAAGATTTGGTTCCTTAGTTCATCGTTTCTTTTTGAGGCATTTCTCCCCTTTTGGGCTTTCTTTAAAGTAGACTTGTTTTCTCTGATTTGTGAACTAGGTGAAGAAACCAATTTTTTGAACTTTCTTGGCTTTAGATAAGACTTGACTGGAGTTCTGTCCACATCTGTACCATTTGGGGCATCATTGATGTTTTCCGTTGAGACATTATTCTGGGAAAATACCTCTTCGCCTTTGAGAGGCTCATGATTTAGTGGACTTTGAGAAGAGGCTTGCCAACTAGGAGACAGAGGTGGGCTAAAGGGCGACACAATTCCTTTATGATTCTCAAGGTGGACTCAACCCAAAGCTGGCCCATTCGTGGAGGGGGACTCAAGTGGATTAGGAACAGACTTAAAATTCGAGGTATTTGGGTTTGAACAAAGCAGGTTGGGCTCACCAGACAAATCTCCTTCAACAAGTGGGCTAAGAACTCTTGGAGTCTGATCAATAGCATTTTTAGAGTAGATAAAAACCAACTCATCATTTTCCTTAGAAGGAAGTGAAGGAATTAAAGCAGGTGGCTGAGCGTGGGCCTCTCCATGCGAAGTCATAGAACCCGAAAGCTGCTCCTGATCACAGCAATCATTGTTGATAGGCTCTATGTTGGAAACAACAGCTGCATGAGAACACAACGGCTGGTTTACATTTAATCTAGAGTCCTTTTCTCGATGCTGCACCCATTTCCCTTTGCCATCCCGAGAATTGCTCCCGAGAGAATCGAAACATTCAGCAGAACCGTTGACTTGGGACCTTCCTGCTATCTGTTCATCTTCCAAATTTTGAATTTGAAAATCCTTTGGGAAGGAGGACGAAGAATGCGAAGTCTTCAAAGAACTTGAAGGCGAAGATAAAGGTTTATTGATCGTCTTCACATACTGGTTCCAAAGGAAGTCTGCGCCAGATTCAATAGAAACTTTAATAACATAGGAGATTCCATTTAAAGTTACTGAAAACTGATTTGGGATTAAGACATCTTTTTTGATAAGGGACAAAACCCTTGCATAGTCTAATTTCTTTTTCCTCATAGTACTATCGTCAGTGGAGATGAATGAACCCCATAAATCACCAACTTTTTTAAAGAAAGAATGACACCAGAATTGCAAAGGAATATTTTCTAGCTTTAACCAAAGAAATTTGTCATCAGAAATTAGACAAGGTTCCCATGGTTTGAACCAATAGAACCATTCGCTTAGCCAAACTTTTCCATCCTCCAACATACCAACCATATCTTCCTTGGAGTCGAATGTGAGAAGGATCGTACTTCCACCCATAAGAGTGACAGAGAAATGAGAAACCCCTTCTGTAAGCATACGTTGCTGTAGAAATTGGATGCATTGAGGGTTTTTCACCATGGCTACAGCAGATTTTTCCAACCACTCCATTTCGAGGTCCTCGTTATCCATAACAATATTTTCAGCTTGAACCATTGAGAAAACAATATTATTATCAGATGAGCTGCCTTTCTGATTATCTTCACCAGTCCGCTTTTTTGCGGGATGATTATTTTTCACGATGTTCGCGTAAGAGGGTTTTGACGACTGAGCATTAACCATTTGTTTGCTTTGAGTCGGCTGATCCTTGATGTTGAGAATTGTTTCCTTGTACAATCTTGGTTGCATCTGAGGGAGAGGCTTCTTCCTTAAATTCCTATTATCCCAAGCATACTTAGCAATGTTGACCGTTAGCCTCCAACCATTCCGGCAGTACCCATCCAATGCTCTAATGACAGATAGTGCCTCTCTAAGGTCCTTGAACCTGAAAAAACCAAATTTGCTTCTTCTGCGATTCTTCCAGTAAAGAGGGATGTAGAAATCCAAAACTCTTCCATACTTCATAATGAGGTCTCTCAGTTCACCTTCTCTTCCTTTGGGATGAATATTCCCCACAAAGACTGTGATTAATTTCCTCCTCCATGAATCGATATCCCTCCACTTAGAAGAAGAAAATCCGTGAGAAGTTTCATCATTTTAGTTGATCTCCTTGTTCAATGGAAATCGATTACTGTGATGGCCTTTCCAGTTCACTCTCGCTCGCTTTCTCTCACTCTCTCTCGCTCTTTGCATGGTACTTTCTCTCTCTCGCTCTTTTTCTGCTTCGGATTAGTTCCACATTCAATTGCCAGTGCCAAAATTTGTTTAAGAAACATGGTGGAAGCTCTCAACAATGCTTATCAACAAGACTCAATCAAAAGTCATGTCCCTCGAAAAGAAACTCACTGTTAGATTTTACATGAATTACATGAACTATATGAAGGACAATGTTGATGAATTAGCCCTAGCACAAGCTCCAGCAAAAAATCGATCATGGTTTTGTCATCTTTAGTTTTGTGTGTTTACTATACTTCTAACAAGAAAATAAACGTAAACTTAATGGCAATAGACATAAAATAAATTAACATTATAATAAAGTAAACTGTGATATAGAGTTCTCAAAAAAATTACACGATAAGCTCACATATTTTGAGAATGTAATAAAATGTACTAAAGTAGGATGAATCACCTATGCATCTTGCAGCCATAACAATTTATGTTAGAAGAAACAAGGTCGTACAATACTCGATGAGATCGATAATTTCATTACAATAACAATTGTAATAACAGTTGTAGACTTCTTATTTTGTCTGGAATCTTAATTTGTAAAAAATAATTAATTGGATTGGGTGACATTGTATTTTAATTTAGAATTAGACTAGAATTAAATGAGAATTTTTTAGATTTAGAATTAACATTAATTAGAAAATTAAAATAGGATTTAAGAATAATAAAAAAAGAAAATAAAATAAAATAAAATAAAATTAATTTTAGGATAGGATAATTAGATTTTTTAAGATAATTATTTAGATTAATATTAAAAATTTGATAGAGTTATATTAGGATTAACATAAGAATTAGATAGATAACATATTAAAAATAGAAGATAATTATTAGAATAAGTATAGTTGTATTATGACTCTAACAAGTTTGTGGTTATAAAAAGGGATTAAACCTCATAATTTGATAATCAAGCACTCAACCTTGACAGAAACTTCTACCTTGTTTCCGCCTACCACCTCCATCATATTCTCCCATCTTGTTGCATAGGGCAAACCGTGGCCATTTTCATCGTCAGATTCTCTTCACCGTGTTGCTTGTTCTGTCATCACCACAAAGTTGCTGCCAAGTATCCACTCTGTCCCAGTGCTTCGTCATAGCCCTGTCACTAAACCATCATCTTCATCGCTCTGCACTGTCACTGCTTGTCACATTCCAACTATTAACTCTGCTGCTTGCATCGCCGAAGACGCCTGACTTTTGTTAACTACTGCTTTCTTTGCTCTGCCTCGTGTATACACCACGGACCTTGCAAATTTCTAGCTGCATCCTTGTTCCTCATCATTCCCATTGTACACGTGAGTTGCAGCTAAGAAATATAAAGGAGTAAGCTTGGTTTCAACCCCTGCAGGTTAGTAAAAAGATGTTCAATTAATATTTAATGAGTAGTTTATGATTGTTGGGTTAGCATATATATAATTGAGCATTACTTGTTTATATAATGATAATACTAATAGTTAGTGGTTTAACATATGAATGATGTGATATCGATTTGATAAGTCTAATAATTTGGTAAGTGCATGATAATACTAACGTCTAATGTGATAATTTAAATATATATATATATATATGTTAATTAATTTGATTGGTATATAATATTAGTAATATATTAAATTATGTTTTTGCATGATTTATGTAATACGATTTGCTTGCACAATAATTTGACTTAGTTTGCATGTATATTTAGGATTTAATTAAATGATTTGTGTGTTTGGCGTAATTTATGCAGTAGAATCTATAAAATTTATTTAGAAAACTAATCTTTTAAGAAAATGTTAGAGGAGTCTTTAGAAAGTCAATAATAAATAAATAAATATAATAAATAAAATAAATATGAATTAGACAAAATATAAATAAAGGTAAGATAAAATAAATTTAAACAAAATACTAGAAATGAATATGGATTATGCTAAGGATGAAACTCCAAGAAAGTCAATTGAGATTCCTTGGAAATTTTTAGGTGAGGAGATTCCTTTTGAGCTAAGCCAAATTGATGGGATGCTTAAAAGTGAATTTTCAATAAAACATAATTCATGTTTATTTCTTAAAAATAAGGTAAATAAGAATATAAAAATATAAAAATAAATTAGAAAATCTAAGAAATTTATAAAATGAATATGGAGTCAAAATTAGAGACAAAATTAGGAAAAGAGGAATCTCATAAAATGTTAAAATTTATCTGACGATGGAATTCAAGAAAGTCAATTGAGACTCCTTGAAAATCTTGAGGTGAGGGAGATTTTTAAGATTTGAGCCAAATTGATGGAAAAATCTTAGAAATATTCTCAATATATAAGCATATCGAAATTAATATAAATACAAGGCAAATTGTAAAGATAACCTAAAACTAGTTGGTACCATTTTAGGATGGGCGTCGTGAGGGTGCTAATCCTTCCCTACACGTAACGTACTCCCTAACCCTAGACCAAGCCTTATTCTTAGTTTGAATAGGTGACCAATCACACCTAAGTTAGAATAGTTGGTGGCGAATCCTTTGATTTTAGTGTCTAGCTATTAGGTTTTTCGAAACTTAATACGTTATGACAACAGTAATTGCCAGAGGAGGAAATTTGTTGCTTCTACGTTTCAACTCTACCAAGCTAGTCTGCTAGCTTCAAGTCAACTCTAACAATAGACAATGTTGCCATGGCGTCTCATTTCAAGAGAAATCAATATTAGATCATTAACTTTCGATATCATCTCTCATCATATCACCTATAATTTAAATATGTCAATTAGACATGATAATTTTAAACATGACATGGTGGCACAATATGAATAAGAGTACGAAAGTGATATAAGCTAAAATTTAGTAAAAATTATATATAAATATGGCAAAAATTAAAAGAAAAATATTTTGTACTTTGCATATCGACTTGAAGTTTGACCCAAAATTTTATGTTTTATACGATACGAACACAGATTATATACACGAATTGCTAGAGCTAGTGCCCTCGTAGACAAAATAGAATAGTCCTGATCAAATTATTGTTGAAGATGATGCAAGTTTGACTGTCAAACATATGTTTTTGCATTTCTCATATGTTCAATGTACCAAACATGAAGCACAATTAGATCTTATTGATTTTTCTTCCATTATATTATAGAAAAAGATTAGGCATTTATCCCATGCAGCCATGTTTAGCATGCCCGGTTATGGATGAACAAAACCTTGAAGATAACATCAACAAGCATTTGTTGTCGGAAGAACCAGAAATTCTTTTCATTGAGTGATGATCTAAACAAAATCTCTCTCTCTCTCTCTTTAATTCTTTTTTCTATTTGGTTTAATTATATCTTGGGTTTTGGTGATTTTTTGTTAACTGATTTGATTCTAGGGAACGAAGTGTCAGATATTTTCTGGCTTCCAATTTGCTTGTGTTGGAATATTTGGCTTACACTGAGCTGTTAAGCAAAAATAAAGGAAAAGCAAATTAGAGTCATCACTACAACTCACAAAAAATATAAAGCATACATTTAATTAGAACATTTTGTAAGATTTTGAGTTTTATTTACTTTAATTTAGCAAGATTATCAGCAAATTCATTCACTTTTCAATGAGTGTTTTATAGTGATTTGGTTCTAAGTCACTGCATTTAAAGAATTACTTCCGATATTCGACTCTAGTTGACTTTTTTTTTGCTCGGCCAAAAGAAGAAAAAATTTTATTGAAACCAGAAAAAGGTTGCCGAAGGCAAAGCCAAAACAAAAAGGAGAAGACCTCCAAATAAGCAGGGAGTAGTAGCAAAACAGGGGAAAAAAGCTGACTCAGCTAAAACCATGCAACAAATAAATCTCTCCTATTGACACTTAGTTTTGCTAATGAGTAGGCAAAAGCGTTTGCCTCTCTGAAAATATTTGAGAATTCAACCCTGCCAATCGAAGCAACCAAATTGTCAATCTCATTAAGAATCATCCAATCTTTCCATGGCCGATCAGTCAGATAAAGTTTCTTAAAGAATTGCACAACCTCTGCTTTGATATCCTTGGGATCAGAAGACCAAGAACCATTGATGGTTAGCCCAGCAATATAATTTTGTCTAGCTCGAAATTTGGCTTTGCAGTGGAAGAAATGAGCCTTCTTTGATCCATGTGATACGAGCCTTCTGTCTCCATATGGACTCTATGTTTTTATTAGCAGACCACAATTCTTGAGTCAATTCTTTTTTCCTACTTATCTCAACTTTTGTTAAATCTCTTGAAACGCCAATTCTATCCAAATTCGCAAGAAAAGATTCAAGCCTTGTAATCTTGGATAGATAATGAATTCCATTTGCTGCTGACATCTTTCATAAACTCCTTGTTATTTAGCCAACAGTTCATGAATTTGAATGGTTTGGGGCCCAATAAACCATGTCAGAAGATAAGGAAATTGGACAATGATCGGAAAGTTTACGCCTAAAAGCCTGTTGGCAAAGATCCCGAAAAGAAGTCAACCAACTTCAGTCAAGAGAAATCTATCAAGCCTGCACCTTCTGTTACCACTGCCATAAAGGAAAACTTACTACCATTTAAAGGAAGGTCAATAAGTTCGAAGCTATTGATAAAGTCATTAAAGTCATTCATTTCGAGACCTTCAGTGCTGCATCCTCTTCATTCACCAGGCTCTTTACCTGAGTTGAAGTCCCCCGCAATACACCAATTGCTAGCATCTTTGTCTTTTAAATTCAAGAGATCATCCCAAAGCTTCTTTTTATCAACTACATCACATGGAGCATAAACATTCACAATATAACACTCAAAATCATGCAAATTCCACTTTCTTTTAATCTAAATAAATCTATTTGTCACCATCGTTGTCAGTTTAGAAAAGCAAGCAGTATCCCAAACAATGAGCAGACCACCAAAGTTACCAGAAGCAGGGCTAAAAACCCAGTCAAAATTATCCGATGGCTAGAAAAAACCAATCACCCTTCTATCGAAGATCTCCATCTTGGTTTCTTGAATTAAAATCATTTCAAATCGCATTGATCTGATCACCTTCAACAATAGACTCTTTTTCACATTTGAGGAGAGACCTCTAACATTCCAAGAAACAATTCTCATTTTTCCACAGCAGCCCAACTACAACGCCTTAAGGTTTCAATCCCAACAGTTCAGATACGAACCATAAGCTCCAATTCCTTAAGCTTTTCACGAATTATGCCCTCATCGCAACGTGGAGACAGACCTAATTTCTTGCCAATATTCCAGATTGCTTCAGCTTCCTTTTGGAGGACATTGTTTCTGTTGTGGAAGTCACCATCAGAGAGGGAGGCGTTGACAATTTTGCTACACCCAGCAGCCAAGCTCTTGCTTCCTTTCTTGTTTATCTTCCCCCATTTCTTGATTTTCTTTTTCACATTGCCACTCAATTTTTCTTCAATGTCAACATAGAACTTCCATTTTTTCTCTTTGGGGAGTGAAGTGAGTTTTGATGGACCTACATTCTCTGTTTCGGAAACATATGAGGCAGAATCAACATTGGGCCAAGCTTATTCGATGAACATGCAATCTTCTGGATCTAGCCCATTATTTTCCTCAATAACAGGTCTTATTGATTCCTCAACATTCAACCTATTATCGCCCATCTCCAGCTGGTTATTGTTTTCAAATTGAACTTCAGCCAACTGTATCTCTTTATTGCCATTAATATCAGCCTCCTTGTCAGATGATGTTATCTGAAGTCTTTGATCATCCTTAATGCTTGGTTCCTCGTTTATAACATCATTCTTGGAACCGATCATATCTTCATTAATACTCTGACATTGTTGTGAAGGTTCCGATGGCACCATCCTAGTCCTTACAGAGCTTGTCTCTTCATCTTCATGACCGCCATTGACACTGTCTGAGCTTGTACTATCACTAACAACCCTTTTACTGGGAGTGTTAATTTGGTTAACTCTATGATTGCAAGAAAATAAAGAAACAAACTCGGGCTCCACTTCGGTGACCCTGACATTATAGAATCTATTCCCCACTTGAAATTTAACCGTTGTATCAATTTTGTCTAAGGAGTTACAGATGATCTGCATTGCACCTCTGCCGAATGTTCTAAGCTTGAGGGTTTCACTGTCCATGCAAATTTAGTCCCCGAAGGAATTAGCAATATTGTTAAAAGTTGATAGAGTCCATGCATGGATAGGAACACTGTAGTAAACCACCCATGTTCTTCTAGAACAAATCTCCAGTGCTTCTGACCAGACTTGAATGTCATGAAACCACCTGCTTAGCCATGTCCAGTTTTCTTCTTTCATTCCTTCAAAAAGATCTTGGTCTGCGAAAGTAACTTAAAAAACTTTTTCCAAAATTCTTCTGATGGTGAGACCGCAGATGCCTTCTCTTCTAATTTGCTCGCAAATCATTTCAGCGTCCGTAAAATCGTGACAAGTTCCAACAATGCTCCTTTCAAGCCAATGGAGGTTTTCTGATTCAACGACACCCATACAAACTTTATTGTCCACCTCAATGGAATCCTCAGTATCCTCAACACTGTTGTCGTTAACAAGAGCTTGGAGATATGATCTTTGTCTTCTCTGTTCTGATTGCTGCAGATCAGGCTAAAGGTGAATATTTCCATTATCACCAATGTTTGTTTTTGACTCCGTCATTCTCTCCTCAGTCTTCTTACCGCCCTTAGATTGATAACCTTCGTTCGTTCTTCTTTTTTTTTCTTCAGTATTCTGTTCTTGGAGAATATTTAGCCATGTTGACATTAATTATGTTATCCAGGAGCCAGGCACCATTAAGACTTGAGATTGCTCTACGGGCTTCTGCCATGGTGTTGAATCTAACAAAACCAAATCTTTTTCTTGTTCTGCGTCTTCTTGCAAGAATGAAAACATCAAGCACCCTTCCAAATCTCTGAAAAATGGTTCGCAAGCATTTCCAATAGATCTTTTGGGGTAGATTATCCACAAAAACAGAAATCACCATTGTCTGGCTTTAGATCTTTTGGGATTTATCTACCACCTTGTTCAATGATAGATGTGAAAAGGAATGTGTAGCATTCGGCTCTAGTTGACTGATGATGGAGGAGAGAGTATCGTGGGGAATTTAGATGATATCATAGGAATTTTACTTTATTAAGATTGAGGAAACAATGAATATTAAGAAGCAAAGAAAAGTAGGCAGTCAGGATTGTTACAAGAATAAATATACCCGAATACACAAAGCATTGCTTTTTGAAAAACAATAATAAAAATCAAAAGCTTGGATTCTTTGAAAAAACAAAACTTTTTAACTCTATTTTTTGGGTTTTTTTTTTATATAAGCAGGCTTTTATGGACTAGTTAATTAATGCCCTCGGAAACATTCTTTAAGATTAATATATAAAAACAATTGATAATATTAAGTACATGTCAATTATCATATATAATAAAAATATTATTACTTAAAAATTACTTAAAATATCCATAATTCATAAAATTCTTAATTTGAATAATTAACCTTAACAACTTAAGCTGTAGATGTCAGCGAAAATTGATTCTAACGGTTGATCAGTGAGATTTAAGATAAAAAGTTAGCTTTTTGGAACTTGCATTTGACTAACTTTAAATATTTTTTATATGAGTTTATATTTGATGGATTATCAAGTTATAACTTTTACACACCATCACTAACATACCGCATCATCAATTTTTAAATTTTAAAATAAAATTTTTAAAAATAAATATTTTTAATTCACTAATAATTAAATATTTTAATATTATTGAATGACAGTGTATAAAAATTTATACACTAACATTGCATTAAAGATAATTTCTCTTATAATATTCTTTTCTATTATTATATGTAAACTTAGCAAGTTCACTAGAATGTATATTATCACACTTATGAATTATGATTGCATTATGATTTGATTAAGCAGGCAATTAACTCACAAAACAAAGCATCGAAATGACTAAAAAGTGATTTGATTAAAGCAGCCAACTAATCTCTAATCAGATAGAGATTTAGAAGGCCCCCAATTCACACCAAGGTTGAGAAACAGAAAGTCTGATTGGATCTAACTTACTAGAACAATTATGTAATAGAAAAAATTGTATGAAACAATTACTTTACATTAGCATATATCATTTTTATTCAAATCATGTTATGTAATTATATTGTTAAAAAAAATCAATCATTAATTACACATCTGATGTGATAATTAAATAGTGAATATTTATTTTAAGAGACTCTTTAATAGTTTTGATAATAAATGATTGATTTTTTTAACAATATAATTATATGACATGATTTGAATAAAAATGATATAAGCTATCGTAAAAAAATTATTTTATACAATATTTTCTCTCATGTAGTATGACTCAGTAATTAATGAGTTCATTTACCACTGTTGTAGATGCAGCCAATGCGTGTGGTTCTAGTGTTCCACCTGATCTTTCGCACTGTCCCGCTTGCCTTGCTTCTTGCATAGTGGCTCAACTTTTGTAAATGCTGCAAGGAAATAGAGAACAAAGCTTTACCTTTGTTCGGCATTTCAAGTCCCATCTGCAAACAGTGAAAGGAAATTCTCAGCTCTAAACCGGCAGCTTGCTTCATCTTAAATAAAGCTAACTATTTTAAATACAATACATTAATACGAAAAAATTATAAAAATAACATGGAATAAAATTCAATAAAAATTATATATGAATATAATAAAAGTAAAAAAAATTAACATGTTAAGACAATTTTTATACTTTACATGACAAGGACATGAATTATCAGATTTAGTTTATTCCCTCTAACACAGCCTTCTATTAATCTTTCATTGCCTTTGGAAACCATTTATTTCTTTCATATTCATCAATCTTAAAAAGATTGGTTACCAATCAATGAAAAAGGGTATATGTATATAGCACTCAAAATTTTAATTTCTTTTCAAAGCTGGATGGACCGTCACATATCAAGACTATACAAAAAAAATACATCCTTAATTAAGACCATTTAGGAAAGAGATTAAGTTCCGACAAAACTTAACATACTTGTATTGTTAACTATTGCCATCTTGATAAAGAGGTGTGTATTAGCATACAAAAATCCAGTAAATGCTATGCATACATTTGTAAGCTTACCAACTGATCAATTTTGTTTCCAGGGTCCATCTGTTTTCTCCCTTTTTTTTTCTTGATTAGTCATAATAAAACCCCTGGTAATATCCATTTCTTGCATCTAAAAACACAGGAATTGTCGACCATTAGTTCAAGTTGCATGCTTTAATTATTTGATTTCTTCCATGATCTAACATCTTACTATTAATGCATTGCTCGAATGAAAAGTTAATTATAAGCTATATATATACACACACTAGTTAGGTTCCACGTATAAGCTATATATATACACACACTAATTTTTATTCGGGCGATATATGAATTAGTTTTAATGACCTAAATTTATAAATATATAAAATAATATTATTTAATTTATTTGTTTAAAGTGTATATAAAATATATCTAATATAATCATGATATCCAATTATAAAAGAATTAAATATTTAATTAAAAAATTACAATATTCAAAACATAAGACAAACAAATATTAAGAAGAATAAAAAAAATATCATAAATAATATTATTTAGCACATCAACAAAATGTTAAAATAGAACTTAAAAGTATATTTTAACAATTTCAAGTGTTAGAGTAACATTTTGAGGCCTATTTTTATTATTAACCTAAATAATAATTATTACAAATATGCATTTTATATACATATAATATAAATATGCATTCTTATATATATGATTATAACATAAAAGTATTTATATTTATATTTATATTTATATTTATATTTATATTTATATTTATATTTATATTTATATTTATATTTATATTTATATTTATATTTATATTTATATTTATATTTATATTTATATTTATATTTATATTTATATTTATATTTATATTTATATTTATATTTATATTTATATTTATATTTATATTTATATTTATATTTATATTTATATTTATATTTATATTTATATATGAAAGCAAAGTAACTTGTGTAATGCACGAATTAATTTTATCTATTTAAGTATGTATGTAACATAAATATTTATAAATTTATATGTTTTTTACATAAATTTATTTATTTGGAAAAATAATAATTTTAAATATTTAAATAATATACATGATATTGATGGCTTAGTTTTATACTTTTCAGTTTAGTTAATAAAATATTTTTTAAATAAATTAAAATTATTTATTTTATGATATAAATAGACATCAATTAATATTTAATTTAATTTTTTAAATAGATAATATTAAAATTATGTTTTTTAAAAAATATTTTTGGATTAGATAGTATTTAAAATTAATTTAATATATTCCTTTTTAAAAAGATTCAAAATTTTAGGGATTAAAGAAATTTTAGAAAAGTGAAAAAGTAGAAAAGTTAATACTTGTTATTCATAATTCAACTTCAATATATTAGTTTTAAAAGTGGACACTCTGCCCCCAAAAATCTTAACACCGTTAAGAATAATTAACAGAAAATGATAAATGACAAAATTATCCCTCAAAATTTTCGACCCAAACTCTGACCGTCGCCCTATCCTTCTTTCCCTTTGCTAACATGTTTTACTGTTCTTACACTTTTCCTAAAATCTTCCCTGAATCTCAAATTTTTTCACAAAAATCAAACATTTCATCACTCGTTCTACCTTTGATTTCAAAAACCCAGTGTTTATTTCTTCGTTCTATCTTTGATTTCAAAAACCCAGTGTTTAGGGTTAGATTGAAAAACCCATTGTCGATATCTCTATCGCCTGGGTCAATCTTGCCGCACCATCGCCTCTGTTCACAGCTCACGTCGCCACCAGCACCGAAACCTTGGTTCGTCGTGCCTGCATTCAATCACGATTGGTTTCTCTCGCATTGGTCTCTCCATTGCTCAAAGGTTTGTAAGATTTTTCAAGGCTATATCTTTGTATTTGTTTTTTTTTTTTGGAGTCTCATGGATGTTTCTCAGTGGATGTATATAAGGAATTGATAGGATTTCAGAAAATAATTGAAAAAATTGATAAACCAATTGACAACTGCTCATGCCAAAAAATTAATTAAATTTTACTCGGTAAATTTGGTGTTTCAAAACTAAAAACCAGTTGATCATAGATAGAGTTTTCTGATTCTTAGATAGTGAAACAACTGCATTTTCCTTAGCTAAGCAATCTGCAAAATAAAAAAAAAGGAAAGAGCTTACATCATACTGGTTTAAGTCCTTGTCAGGTAACTTTGCAAGGAAATGGTTAGCCTTTACAATGCACTTTGTTCCAACTTGACCATAACCAGGCCTAGGTGCAAAATTCAAAGACTTGCTTGAACTAGGAAAACCCAATTCTGTTCCAGACAAATTATGATCATTCTGAATAGACCCATTTGAAGTTGCAACCAAAATATCAGTAGAAGTTGGATTCACTGGCTTATGTGCTGTAGTGCAAGGCCTCGAGACGACTTTGCTCATTACAAGCTTTACCTTTTTTTCCAACATCAAAACCCCAACCTTTCACCTTTGTTGCAGCATCTCAGTTCTACATAGAGTTGTTCTTTCTGCTCCATTCAAAGTCATATCCTCTGTTAATTCTCACTGAATGATGTATGCATCTAATTCCATAGTCTTAGTTAGTTCTCTGCCATAGTCTTAGTCATCAATTTTTTCATTGATATGGATATATATATATATATATATATCCATATTTATATGTATGTATTCATATATGTTTATATCGTTTTCTTTTACCTAGAATTGAGTTAATACTTACAACTCTTTTTTTTTGTTAGAACAGTGGCTGATGGCAAATTCAGAGCTACATGATTTGGTGGTTCATTGCAACTCTAATACTCAAGTGATCGCAAATGTTGATGGTGATAGGTACTCCTACATAGAGTTGGTCAATGATATCTCAAAGCTCACAATTGATGATTCCACAACTGGAAAGAGAAGGACTTTTGTCATTCAAGCTCGGAATCCAAAGTCAACAGAATTGCTTGAGCTGAAAAGTGATGCTGACATACTGCACTTGTTCCAAATGTATGAGGGTGTGAAGGAAATCAACATTTATGTTGAAATAACTCCAGCTGTTCCTCTTGCCACTATGTTCAAATCAGTGAGTAAAGGTATGCCTTTTTCCACACATGGTGTTGGTGGGAATGCTACTGGTAGATTTGATTTTGAGAATTTGGTGACTGAAAGTGAGTTTAACAATGAACTTGAAATGGACTGTGGTGAGGGAAAGCAATATGATTTTACTAGTGATGATGGTGAATGGATGGTTGAGAGTGAGGATGAACATAGTGAATCTTATGATAATGGGAATGATAATCTTGAAGTGAGTGTAGAGTCTGATAATGATAATGAGTTATCTGATATTGGTAGTGATGTTGAAGAAGGAAATGTTGGAAGTTCTGATTCTAATAGAGAGAGTAGAGCAATTGACAGAGCTATGAGAGGAATAAAATTTTTAGTTGATCATCATCATCATCATCAGAGCCTTTATCCCAATAGATTGGGGTAGGCTATATGAACCAATATCTAAAATCACGTTAGATCGTCCATATGTATTCTCTGCCTCCATAGATTCCTATTCAAGGCCATTTGCTCATCTAATTCTAAAACCTCCATGTCTTTCCAAACTACTTCCTTCCAAGTCTTTTTCGGTCTTCCTCTAGTCTTAACCCTTCTCTCAACATCCATAGCCTCTATTCTCCTAACTGGAGCATCTACAGGTCTACGTCTTACATGTCCAAACCAACGTAAACGATTTTCACACATTTTGTCTTCGATAGGTACCACTCCAATCATCTTACGAATATCATCATTTCTCATTCTATCCTTTCTTGTATATCCACATATCCACCGTAACATTCTCATTTCTGTTACACTCATCTTTTGTGTATGTAGCCTCTTAGTCGCCCAACATTCACTACCATATAACAATGTTGGTCTAACAACTGTCCTATAGAACTTGCCTTTCAACCATGTAGGAATTCCTTTATCGCACAACACACCTGTAGCACTTCTCCACTTACTCCATCCAGCCTGGATCCTATAGGTCACATCACCATCAATCTCTCCATCCATCTGTATTATTGATCCCAAGTATCGAAAATGATCCCGCTTAGGTATCGCCACCCCATCTAACTTCACTACATCATGCTCTTCCAGTCAGTTAGAACTGAATTTACACTCCATGTATTCAATCTTCACTCTGCTTAGTTTAAATCCTTTTGATTCCAACGTTTGTCTCCATACTTCCAACTTTGTATTGATCTTCGCTCTAGTTTCCGCACATAGGACAATATCATCTGCAAACATCATACACCAGGGCACCTTATCTTGGATGGATTTTGTCAATTCGTCCATAACTACCGCGAACAAGAATGGACTCAACGCTGACCCTTGGTGTAATCCCACCGTGATAGGAAACTCACTTGTTTGCCCCCCACCTGTCCTCACATGTGTCCTTGTGTCTCTATACATGTCCTTAATTAGTTTAATATATTTCAAAGGAACTCTTTTCTTCATTAAGGATCACCAGAGTACCTCCCTTGGCACTTTATCATATGCTTTCTCCAAATCTATAAAGACCATATGAAGATCTTTACCCATTACTCGAAAGCGCTCCATAAGTTGTCAAAGCAAATATATTGCCTCCATAGTTGATCGACCCGGCATAAAACCAAATTGATTCTCCGATATCTCTACATTCTTTCTTAATCTCCGTTCTATCACTCTCTCCCATAGTTTCATCGTGTGACTCATCAATTTTATGCCTCGGTAGTTGGCGCAACTTTGAATATCTCCCTTGTTCTTATATAAAGGTACTAAGACACTCTTCCTCCATTCCTCTGGCATTTTGTTAGTGTGCCAAATCTTATTAAATAGATTTGTCAACCACCTAACTCCTACATCTCCAAGGCATTTCCAAACTTCAATTGGGATGTCATCAGGTCCAACAGCTTTTCCATTCTTCATCATCTTTAGTGCATCTTTTACCTCTGTCTCTTGGATTCTACGCATAAAGCACCGATTTAAATCCTTAAGAGGCACTGAAATATTATCCAAAACTTTATTTTGTCCATCATTAAATAATTTGTTAAAATAATCTCGCCACCTGTCCTTAATGTCATTATCTTTAACGAGCGTTCTTTGATGCTCATCCTTAATACATTTTACGACTCCTAGGTCGCGACTCCTCCTTTCTCTTGCTCGCGCCAATCTGTATATCCTTTTCTCTCCCTCCTTTGTGTTCAACTTGTCGTAAATCTCTTTCGCAACCCTCGTCTTAGCTTCTGCCACAGCCTTCTTTGCCTCCTTTCTTGCTACCTTATATTCCGAAAAACTCTCTTCTGTATTGTTCTTCTTTAAAGCCTTGTAATGCTCTCGCTTAGTCTTTATAGCATCTTTTACTACTGCAGTCCACCATGTTGCGTCCTTTCCAGTCGGCACTTTTCCGTTTGAAACTCCTAATGTCTCTTTGCCTACCTCCCGAATTCATTTTGCCATCTTATTCCACATTACATTTGGGTTCTCTTCTGTTGTCCAAGCCTCTTTTTGAATCCAACTATCTCCACATGTTGTATGACAATCTTTTAGCTTCCACCATCGAATCCGTTCAATTCCTTTTTGTTGGTTACTTCGATGTCGTCTATCTATCTTCATATCTAGAACTAAGAGTCTATGTTGCGCGGTAACACTCTCACCTGGGATAACCTTACAATCCAAACATCTATGTCTATTCCTACTCCTAGTTAAAAAGAAATCTATCTGACTTGCTCTTGGTCCACTTCTAAAGGTTATAAGATGAGAATCTCTCTTCTTAAACAATGTATTTGCTAGGATTAGGTCATAAGATAAAGCAAAATTTAAAATAGCATCTCCTCCCTCGTTTCTTTCACCATAACTAAAACCCTCATGTACTCTCTCAAAACCCTCTCTACTTGTACCTACATGTCCATTAAGATCACCGCCAATAAAAAGGTTTTCTCCTATGGGTACTTCTTGTACTACCTTATCTAAATCCTCCCAAAACTGTCGTTTACTAACCTCATCAAGTCCTATCTGGGGTGCATACACGCTAATGACATTCAACACCTCTTCTCCTAAAACTAGTTTAACCAAAATAATCGTATCCCCTTGTCTCTTAATCTGTACAACATCCTTATGGTACTCTTTATCTATAATGATACCTACTCCATTTCGGTCTCTATCTTTCCCTGTTACCAAAGCTTATATTGCCAAGGTGCTATCTCTCTAGCCTTTTCCCCAACCCATTTGGTCTCTTGGAGACACAAGATGTTTAACCCTCCTCCTACTCATAACCTCACAAATCTCACCTAACTTACCACTAAGCGTACCTATATTCCAAGATCCTAACCTAAGCTTATGGTTATGGACTAACTTCTTTACCCACCCCCGTCCATTGTGGTGTGGGAACCTTTGCCTATTTAACACCACATCCAGGCGTCGATGTGGCGTGTCACTTCCGGGCAACGACCTAGCAACCCTTGCCCACTTTTCACTACACCCCTCCGATGCAGCGCGTCGCTGTGTAGGGGACCCCCAACGATGTTTTGATATTGGTTCATTTCATGAGATTGGACTAGTTTTTAAGGCTGGTTGTCCAAACCTACCGCCACCCTCCTCCTTTACCCGGGCTTGGGACCGGCTGCGTTAACTCACACAGGCGGAGTTAAAATTTTTAGTTGATGACAATGGAAAAATAAAGCTTGCTAAGGACATGTTATTTAACAATGTTTATCACTTTAGGGAGGTTCTTACTGACTATGTCATACAGGAAGGGATAGATATAGTAAAGGTTAAAAATGACAAGACAAGAGTTACAACATTTTGTAAGGGAAATGGTTGTAGTTGGAAAATTCATGCAACTGTCATTGCTTATGGGAAGACATTTAAGATAAGAAGATGTGATGGTGAACACACTTGTATTAGGGCCAGTAATAATCATGGTGTTGCAACTTCTGTTTGGATAGCAAAAAACCTTGGATCAAAGTTGCATGTTGAACTAGATATGTCCTATAAATTGATGCAACATGAACTGAGTGAGAAGTATGGGTTAACTGTGAATCCAAAGAAGTTGTATAGAGCTAGGAAAAGAGCACAGGAAAAATCTCAAGGGACTTATGCAAAGTCTTACGGTTTGTTGCCTTTATATGCTCAAATGGTGAGGGATACCAATCCTGGTAGCATTGCTGTCCTGCAATTAGAAAGGCCTGACATTAGTGTTAACCCAACCTTTAAAAGATTTTTTCTTTCATTTGATGCCATGAAGAAAGGGTTTGTTAATGGCTGTAGGCCTTTTATTGGTGTGGATGCATGCCATCTAAAAAGGCTTTATGGGGGAGCTTTGTTAGCAGCAATAGCAATTGATGGGAATTGTAGGCTGTTTCCAATTGCTATTGCAATTGTGGAACTTGAAAATAGAGATTCATGGGGATGGTTTTTGGGGCTGTTAAGTTCTGTGATTGGTGATTTTAATAGACCATTGACAATAATGAGTGATGACCAAAAGGTATGTAACATCAAAACTATTACATATTCATTTTCTTTATGTTTTGACTGTATTTTGACAATGATTTTTGTTTTATGGTAGGGATTAGTAGAAGTAATGACAGAAATTTTGCCACATGCAAGGCAAAGAAGGTGTGCTAGGCATTTATATAATAATTTCAGACAACAATTTCAAGGATTACAATTGAAGATCAATTTCTGGAAAGCTGTCAAAGCACCTAATAAGTGGGAATGGAATGAAGCAATGGAAGAAATAAAGAAGGAAAACAATGATGCATACAATTGGTTGATAGATAAGCCACCGCAATTGTGGGCAAAACACACTTTTGATCTAGCAGTGAAGAGTGACCATGTTACAAATAACATGAATGAAAGTTTTAATCATTGGATTGGCAATATTAGAGGTAAACCAATACTCACTCATTAGAATAAAGTTGATGAAAAGGTTTCATGATAGATATGAGAAAGCTTGTTCATGGGATACACTTATTACCCCAAATATTAGGAAAAAACTAGATGCAAGCAAGCATAATGGTAGGTTTTGTAGAGTTGTACCTGCTAGTGAGAGTGAGTTTAATGTCTTTGAAGGTGGAAAAAGTAATATTGTGAACTTGCAGCATGGTATTTGGAGTTGCCCTTGTGGTGTTTGGGAGATATCAGGCCTGCCATGTAAGCATGCAACAGCTTGCATAATTCACAGAAGGGCTAATATTGAATTGTACTATCATGACTATTACTCCAAGCATACTTTCATGTAGACATATAATAACTTCATTCACCCTATCCAATATATTACTATGGCTAAGTTTAGAGGTCAAAATGATCCAGTAAAGCCTCCGTTGCTTCGTCGTATGCCTGGTCGACCTAGAAAGAATAAGAGGAGAAAACCTGGAGAACCAGTAGCTGGAGAAAAAAATGCAAGAAGAATGAGCACTGTTAGATGCACTTTTTGCCACAAACTTGGTCATAACAAAAGAACTTGTTCTAGATCTGATATTGGAAGTAATAAAAAGGAAATTCAAGATATCTTACAAGTTTTATTAAAAGTTAATAAGTTTACCTTTTTTATTGCTTATATTGTGTTTAATTTTTTTGGCAAAGAAACAAACTACTATTGGTAGCAGATCAAGAGCTGATAGTAGCATATCAAGAGCTGATAGTAGCAGATCTGGTGGATCAAGAGTTGCTGGTAGGGGATCAAGGGCTGCTGATACAAGATCTACTGGTAGGGGATCAAGGGCTGTTGATACAAGATCTGCTGGTAGGGGATCAAGGGTTACCGCTGGGTCAAGAGCTACTGGTACAAGATCTGGTGGATCAAGAGCTACTGGTAAGGGATCAAGAGCTGCTGGTAAGGGATCTAGAGCTGCACATGTGATTGAGACCTCTGCAAATGCCCCGGCTGGTTCTGAAAATGCCCCTGTTGCTTCTGCAAATGCCTCGACTAGTTCTTCAACTACTGGTTTAGGGACACAAGCTAGTGTTTCTAGTGGAAATCCAAACTATGATGATAAAAGGGTTTCTCAGGTATGATGGATGTGCATTTTTTGGTTTTTTTTGTTTGAAGAATATGGTTGAAGAACATGGTGATAAGGTTATAGTGAGAAGCACATGGATATGCTGTTAGGTTTAGATTGTTTTTGCTTTTTAGTTTGAAGAATATGGTGATATGTCATTATCATATTATAATGATGAAATTTGCATTTTGTATTTCAAGGTAATTGCATTGGTATTAAGAAATTTGCATTTGATAAATATTTAATAGGACCACTTCAATGGCTGAGATTTGTGTTGTGTTCAAGGCATTGAAGTGATCCCAACAACTTTGTTTTGGCAAGTTATAATATAGGTTGATGAGTTGTTGCAGTCATAAAAAGGGGCAACAATATTGAAGTTGCCCTGTTGGTATTGTATATATTTTGTTATGTATTTTCTTTTGGCCTTATATTGATAATGAAGTGGTCTTTTTAATGAGTTGTGGACCTAGCAAAAGAATTCAGAACACCTTAGCACATTATGCTACAACCTTCAGTACTTCATTCCCAATGATATTGAAATACACATATTGCTTTTAAGAATAATATAGCTTACATTATATTACATAATATGAATAAGTATTTTTTTAATACTAAAAAGTTTACAATGATATCTATTAGAACAACTTAGCATACGTTACGTAACACTAATAACTAACAAAGCTTAAAATTAAATTTGCTCAACATTATTTGCTATATGTAACTACTAAAATAACTATGAATAAAATAACAATCATTGTTTTCAGTGAGTTCACAGCACGCTCAATTCTTTTGCAATGCTCCCTTGTAGCTTCAATTTCTTTCTTCATTTCTATCATACAATTTGTAATCTTTGAGGCATTTCTTCTTATATTGATATCTTTATCGAACATAGGACGCACAGTCATCAGACGCCACCACTGAAAAAATCCACAATTCCTCTCTTGACAAGTAAAATAGAGTTTTGCATAATTATGCTCAGATTCTAATATTCTTACTGCAGCTCTTCGACCACACTTACAATATTTGTTTTGAAACTGAATATCATATTCGGGTGCATGACTATTGCTTGAAGAAGGCATGATAATATCCTAAACTCGTAGATAGCAAATTGACCAATGGTTAGTTTTGGGGTTTATTTTAAATAATAAATTATAATAAATAATAATAAGCAAAAATAAATAATAAACAAATAAATCTATAAATTTAGTGCAGTACATGAAACACAAATTTAATAAATAATAAATTATAAATAACAAACAATAAACAAACAAAAAAACAGAAGACAAATTGTAGACACCCTATTTTGTCCGGGGTCTTAATTTGTATAAATAATTAATTGGAGTGGGTGACATTTGTATTTTAATTTAATAATTGGGAATTTGGCTAGAATTAAATTAGAATTTTTAGATTTAGAATTAACATTAATTAGGAAATTACAATTAAAATAGGATTTAGGAATAATTAAAAAAAAGAGAGAGATAAGAAAAGAAAAGAAAATTAATTTTAGTATAGGATAATTAGGATAATTTAATTTTTAGGATAATTATTTGGATTAATAGAGTTGGATTAGGATTAATATAGGAATTAAGTAGATAAAATATTTAAAAAAAAAGGGGAGATAATTATTAGAATAAGTATAGTTGTATTAAGACTCTAACTAATTTGTGGCTATAAAAAGGATTAAAGCTCAGGGTTTGAGGGACAGAGAAAAAAAAGATACGCAATCAAGCACACAACCAGCGAGTTCGCCTGTCACGCACCCTGCTCTGCTATCACTTGGACGTCGATTACCACCGCTTGCCATTGAAGAGTGAACCAACCTGTTTTGGATATACATCCTCGGGCGCCGCTCGTTGTAAAAAGGGGAGAACCGTGAAAAGCATAAGGAAAAAACAAAAGAAAGCAAGGGATTTCATCACTCATCAGGTTTGTTTTATTAACATTAATATTAATTAATGCATTAACAATATTATTAGTAAATGACTTTGTATTTAGGAGTAATAATTTAATATGAATTAGTTAATTGCGGATTGATTTGTATGGCTTGTATAATATAAGTTGACTTACTTTGCATGATTTAATTATTTTGATAATATTTGATATAGAATAAATAATTAGTGTGTTGACATGATTTGTTAGTTTAATTTGAATGATGTTTGTATGATATATTTTATGATTTGTATGTTTAGTACGATATTAGATAAATAAAAATAATAAATTAAATTAAAGACAAAAATGCAAATAAAAATAAAATAGAATAAAAATTGAATAAGGAAATAATAAAGTTATATTAAGAAGATGAATGCAAATTATCCGATGATGAAATTCCAAGAACGTCGAATGGTACTCCTTGGAAATTTCTAGGTGAGGAGTTTGCTCTAGACTGAACCAGATTGATGGAAGGTTTAGAGTAAATTTTCAATACAATAATATGTGTTCATTTTCTAAAATAAAAATAAATAAAATATAATAATAAAGACAATTGAAATAAAATAGAAATAGGATATTGAAGTAATATGAATTCAAAAAAATAATACACATTTAAAATAAAATAGAAAATTGGGTATAGAACCAAAATTAGGATTTTCATAATATATTCCGACGACGGAGCCTCTTCAAGCAAGTCAATTGGCACTACTTGAATACTCCTGAGGTGAGGAGATTTACTTATTGTCTGAACCAGATTGATGGAAGGATTTTAAGTAAATTTTCAATATTTTAAGCATATCGAAATTAATTTAAATTAAACTTAGAACGACCTATTGGGTATAGAGCCAAAATTAAGATTTTCATAATATATTCCGACGATGGAGCCTCTTCAAGCAAGTCAATCGGTACTACTTGAATACTCCTGAGGTGAGGATATCTACTTATTGTCTGAACCAGATTGATGGAAGGATTTTAAGTAAATTTTCAATATTTTAAACATATTGAAATTAATTCAAATTAAAGTAAATTTAAAATGATTTATTAGGTATAGAGTCAATATTAGGGTTGTCATAATGTATTTAAATGATCCGACGACGGAGCCCCTTCGAGCAAGTCAATTGGTACTACTTGAATACTCCTGAGGTGAGGGGATTTACTTATTGTCTGAACCAGATCGATGGAAGGATTTTAAGTAAATTTCCAATATATTAAGCATATCGAAATTAACTCAAAATAAAGGAAATTTAGAATGACCTAAAGTAGTTGGTACCATTTTAGGATGGGCGTTGTGGGGGTGCTAATCCTTCCCCACACGTAACCGTACTCCCGAACCCTAGATTCTTTGAACGTAGACCAAGCCTTATCTCTAGACAAGAATAGGTGACCAATCACACCTTAGGTTTGAATGGTTGGTGGCGACTCCTCGATTTTAAAGTCTAGCGGGTTAGGTTCACGGACCTAGACGTTATGACAGTTTGGCGACTCCACTGGGGACATTAGAGAGTCAGGCCAACATATATTTTAGGTCATTAGAAATTTGCTTAGAAATAATGCTGATTTCATAATGCTTAATAATCATTTAATACACACACACTTCACATGCATACATGCATAAGCCCTCAACCCGGGCTCTATCCTTATTAGGAGGGAGAAAAGTACCTATGCCTTCGTGAGGTGATAACCTCCGCATGGGCTGGCGAAAAACTCCCACTCAAATTGAACCTTTCCGCTTGTAGCCTATAATGGGTGAGGATTGGGTGCCTTACTAGTCCAGTGTGGATGACAGTGAGGAACAATTTGGGAACCTTTAGAACTTTAAATGATCTAGGCCCTGCATATAGGAAAACCTAAGAAGCCCAAACCTTAGATAGAGCCTTACAAAACCCTTGAAGTATTAGACTCAAATCCAAAATATGACACCAAAAAAAAAAGAGGTGAATTTGCTATCATTAAGTCATGCATAATTGTGTTTGATTTTGCATTGCATAACATATCATGCACATAAGTTTGCATTTGTCTTATCATGAGAATGAACATACTTTTGATTGTTAGGAGAGATTGTTAGACTTAAGTGCATTCCATATGCATTCATTTTTGTGCATAAACATATCATCATATGAAATATAATTTCAACTTAATTGTGGCACTCAAGGTATCAAAATTGCATCCACTAGACGATCTGCCCTCCACAGATATCATACAAGGTATCAAGCACGCATAATCGAAGAGGATCAAAATAGCAGGATAGAAAAGTTGGAAAGGGATAATGTAGAGATAAAGGGGCAATTGAGCGAAATTACTCAGTTGCTAAAAGCTATGATTAAAGGAAAGGAGAAGATGGGTAATCAAGATGAGTCTGTCCAAGAGACTCAACAAAGCATGCAAGACAACCCCGTTTTCGTTCCCGAAGGAAGTACTGTCAAAGCTCCAACGTCTTTACATATACAAGTTCAAAACCCAGTGGAGGTGCCAAATTTAGATGATCCCACAGAGTTAGAAAAATTGAAGCATAAAGAAGAATATAGTGGTACTAAAGCTCAGCTGAACTTGATAGAGGAAAGACTAAGTGCCATGGAAGGATTTGACTATTTTGGACCCATTGATGCTGAAAGGTTGTGTTTGGTATCAGGTATTGCGCTTCCACCAAAATTCAAGGTGCCTGAATTTGAAAAGTTCAACGGAACATCGTGCCCAAAAGATCATCTCACCATGTACTGTAGGAAGATGGCGGCATATGCACGGGATGACAAGCTATTAATTCATGTTTTTCAAGACAGTTTGACTGGCTCAGCCGCTAAGTGGTACAATCAATTGGAAAGGAGCAAAGTTTCTTCTTGGTCTGAGTTGGCGAGAGCTTTTATAGCTCAATACAAACATGTGTCCGATGTAGCTCCTGACCGCTTATCTCTCCAAGGTATAGAAAAGAAAAGAGATGAGAGCTTCAAAGAATATGCCCAACGATGGAGAGACGTGGCATCACTAGTCCAACCTCCCTTGACTGAGAAGGAAATCAGCATGTTCTTTTTTAATACTCTCAAGGCTCCTTACTATGAGCGTATGCTTAGCAGTGTGACCAAGAATTTTGCAGACATGGTGCTGACAGGCGAAGCTATTGAAAATGCCTTTAAGAGTGGTAAGATTGAAGCATCTATGAATGATAGCAAGAGGAATGGGTTTTCAAAGAAGAAGGAAGAAGATGCACAAGCTGTCTCTAATAACTCACGTCGCTCCTATACCTCTTATTCACCTTCAGTGAATTACACTTATTCTCAACCCCACCCACAAACTTATCATCAGAATGCTTACCAACCCATTTCCCATTCACAAGACCCCACTTTTTCACCTAATGACCAAAAGAATACTCGAGCTAGCCGAAATGTCACCATAGACCCTATACCAATGACATACACAGAGCTGTTCCCACAATTGGTAAGGGGTCACCTTATTGCTCCTGTTTATGTAGAGCCCTTGAAGCCTCCCTACCCAAAGTGGTATGATCCTAATGCAAAGTGTGCTTATCATAATGACAATGTTGGTCACTCTATTGAGAATTGTATGGGATTGAAGAGGAAAGTCCAAGCACTTGTCAAAGCTGGAATTTTGAGTTTTGGGGCAAATAATGACCTAAATGTGAATGATAATCCTCTGCCAGATCACACAAAGGGTAGCGGTTAATGCTGTGGAAGAAAGTGGATGATATTGATTGATTCATTTAATTTGAAGATAATGGTTGTTTCTAATTTCATTCATCTTAGAATCTTTCAATTTTTTGATAATGTAGGAGTGCTTATGCCCAAAAGCACTAAGAGTTTCTTTTATGTATTGGGCCAACTTTCATTCATTTTCATTTTCAATAAAGGATTAGTGTGATGCATATTTCTTAATTCCTCATTCCAATCTTGTTCTTTAATGCAAAACACCAATACCCATATTCTCTACTTTGTTACCAAGCTTGAAAGTATCCAAATAATGAACATGATAATGATGATGGCAATGAATATAAAACTCAATTTTGAAAGAACTACTTTGTTTGGTTGGATGGATTTTCAGTTTGCCAAGATTGTTCAAGCAAGAAGAGAATAGAAGATATTTGTCTAAAATCTTCACCTATAGAATGTTACGATTAAAAGTGAATCTCTACATGAAATTCTAATGAGTTTGTCCTTGTTCAATAGATGACCTTTAGTGAGAGTACTTGTATTGAGATGAGAAATGGCCTTCTTTCATTACCTTTCAAGCGTGAGTAAAATTATCCATTGATTACCCCTTTTGAGCCTATTATATTCTTTTTGATATAACCCACCAAGAATCACCCTCCACACTGGGGGGGCAAAGAGAATGGAAGATGAAAGATTAGTGGGGCAAAGGAAAAAACCCTTTTGTGAAAAAAAAGAGAACAAAAAAGAAAAAGAGAATGAAGAAGAAAAGAGGGTTTAAATCAAGAAAGTGAAAACCCTAGTCACATTTGAATAAAAAAAAGAAGAGAGAAAGCAAATTATAATGGGGCAAAAGTCAAAATGCCTAAATGATTCATGAAAAAGATTCTTGGTTTGATGAACCTTGAAACACTTATTTTGGGCCTATATTATCCTTTCTTTCATAAACCCTCACCTGAGCCTACATTACGTGCCTTAAAAGTCCATTTTGATCAAATATGAGTACTCCTATTGAAGAATCATGTGTTGAATAAAGGCATACTTACACTATGAGATGATGATCCTTTGGATGGAAGTAGGACAAGCAGATCAAGATAAGGAAAAAGATTTCTCTAGATGGAAGAAGTGGGATTCCAAAGACTCTCTTGGATCTATGTGAGCATTAAATTGGGTGAAGAAATATATGATGTTGGGGCATGAATCAAAATGGAGAACAAATAAAAGAAGTTTCATCAAGGACAATGAAGTTGAAAATGAAGAGAAATAAATTCAAAAAAAAGAAAGAAAAGAAAATGAAAAAAGAAGAAAAGAAGAAAAAAAAATGAAAAAATGAAAGGAGGATTCGGACTGAAAACCCAAAAAGGGCGGTTTGGATCAATAGAGTGCGTCTAAGTTGAAAACCTGAAAAGGCAGCTTAGATACCAGAAAAACTGGATGTCAATGATACAAGGGCAAGAGGATATTTTAATGAACTCAACGTGATCAGATAAGGTGGACCTTTGAAGGAAATTTTGTATTCATTGATCAGAATTGTTTGAATTGTTATTATTTGGATACTATTACCTAATCCTAAAAATTCTCACCTTTCATTCAAGCCTACTTTCCTTTTATGCTTGGCAATTTCTTGTTAAATCTTTCCAAATGTTGAATAATACCACTCTTTTCTTTTCACCTATCATTTCTTTGCTATATCCTTACCTTGAGGGATTGAGAAATTGTGTTGCGTTGATCTTGAAATTAGAATGGTAATGAATGTTTGCTTGGCAAAATATGTGAAAGACTCATATATTATTTAGGAAAATGAAATAAAAGGAAACTTATGGATGAATGGAAATTGGAAATCAAGAAAAACCAATGAATAAGAAAGAATGAATGATGAGGTCTCAGTAAAAATTTTAATGAACAAATGAATGACCAGATAGAGAGGATAATAAAAAGAAGAATCAAGGGAGAAGATAAGATAAAGAGGGCATGAAGGCAAGAGTTTCATTGGGCAAGAAAAACGGAACGGAAGAAGGAAAATGAGAAAAGAAAGGGAAAAATAAAGATAGGATGACAATTGAAAAGAGAAGAATGCATGAGATAGATTGATGAAGAATAACCTTGTTGTTGCCACAATTGAGCTTGAAATGTTTTTCGAAAAAACATTGCATGGATAGAATAGATTGCATCATAGAGATAAAACAGATTGCTTGAATGACATTGCATGGATAAAATAGACTGCATTACGTGGATAGAATTGATTGCATCAATAACATTGCATGGATAGACTAGATTGCATAAATGATGTTGCTTGAATAAGATAGCTTACATGAATGACATTGCATGGATAGAACAGGTTGCAATTGCATGGATAAGATAAATTTCCTAAGATTTCAAATTTTAACAAGACAAGAAATTTTAGAGGGGTTTCCTAAAATTTCAAAAATTAGACAAGATAGAAGTCTTGGAGGAGTTTCCCAAGATTTCAAATTTTGGACAAGAAAAAGAATTTTAGAGGGGTTTCCTAAAATTCAAAATTTGACAAGAAAAGAAGTTTTGGAGGGGTTTCCCAAAATTTCAAAAAAAAAAGGACAAGAAAAAGAATTTTAGAGGGGTTTCCTAAAATTCAAAATTTGACAAGAAAAGAAGTTTTGGAGGGGTTTCCCAAAATTTCAAAAAAGAGAAGAAAAAGAATTTTAGAAGGGTTTCCTAAGATTCAAAATTTGACAAGAAAAAAAGTTTTGGAGGGGTTTCCCAAAATTTCAAAAAAGAGAAGAAAAAGAATTTTAGAGGGGTTTCCTAAGATTCAAAATTTGACAAGAAAAGAGATTTTAGAGGGATTTCCTAAAATTTCAAAAATTGGACAAGAATAGAAGTTTTGGAGGGGTTTCCCAAAATTTCAAAATTGGATAAGAAAAGGAATTTTAGAGGGGTTTCCTAAGATTCCAAAATTTTTTTGACAAGAAAAAAATTTTAGAAGGGTTTCCTAAAATTTAAAAAAAAATCAGCTTTTTTTGGACAAGATTTTTAAAGTTTGACTGCCTGCCTGTTTAGGAGGAGCTTTTGGACAAGATTTTTAAAGTTTGACTGCCTGCCTGTTTAGGAGGAGCTTTTAGACAAGATTTTTAAAGTTTGACTGCCTGCCTGTTTAGAGGGAGCTTTTTTTGAAAAAATAAAAAAATTATAAAAAAAGGAGAAGTCAGACAAAATAGGTGTCTATGTCTTTGTGCAATTACTGTTTCACAGCAAATGCACAAAGAGGGGCAGCTGTAGACACCCTATTTTGTCCTGGGTCTTAATTTGTATAAATAATTAATTGGAGTGGGTGACATTTGTATTTTAATTTAATAATTGGGAATTTGGCTAGAATTAAATTAGAATTTTTAGATTTAGAATTAACATTAATTAGGAAATTACAATTAAAATAGGATTTAGGAATAATTAAAAAAAAGAGAGAGATAAGAAAAGAAAAGAAAATTAATTTTAGTATAGGATAATTAGGATAATTTAATTTTTAGGATAATTATTTGGATTAATAGAGTTGGATTAGGATTAATATAGGAATTAAGTAGATAAAATATTTAAAAAAAAAGGGGAGATAATTATTAGAATAAGTATAGTTGTATTAAGACTCTAACTAATTTGTGGCTATAAAAAGGATTAAAGCTCAGGGTTTGAGGGACAGAGAAAAAAAAGATACGCAATCAAGCACACAACCAGCGAGTTCGCCTGTCACGCACCCTGCTCTGCTATCACTTGGACGTCGATTACCACCGCTTGCCATTGAAGAGTGAACCAACCTGTTTTGGATATACATCCTCGGGTGCCGCTCGTTGTAAAAAGGGGAGAACCGTGAAAAGCATAAGGAAAAAACAAAAGAAAGCAAGGGATTTCATCACTCATCAGGTTTGTTTTATTAACATTAATATTAATTAATGCATTAACAATATTATTAGTAAATGACTTTGTATTTAGGAGTAATAATTTAATATGAATTAGTTAATTGCGGATTGATTTGTATGGCTTGTATAATATAAGTTGACTTACTTTGCATGATTTAATTATTTTGATAATATTTGATATAGAATAAATAATTAGTGTGTTGACATGATTTGTTAGTTTAATTTGAATGATGTTTGTATGATATATTTTATGATTTGTATGTTTAGTACGATATTAGATAAATAAAAATAATAAATTAAATTAAAGACAAAAATGCAAATAAAAATAAAATAGAATAAAAATTGAATAAGGAAATAATAAAGTTATATTAAGAAGATGAATGCAAATTATCCGATGATGAAATTCCAAGAAAGTCGAATGGTACTCCTTGGAAATTTCTAGGTGAGGAGTTTGCTCTAGACTGAACCAGATTGATGGAAGGTTTAGAGTAAATTTTCAATACAATAATATGTGTTCATTTTCTAAAATAAAAATAAATAAAATATAATAATAAAGACAATTGAAATAAAATAGAAATAGGATATTGAAGTAATATGAATTCAAAAAAATAATACACATTTAAAATAAAATAGAAAATTGGGTATAGAACCAAAATTAGGATTTTCATAATATATTCCGACGACGGAGCCTCTTCAAGCAAGTCAATTGGCACTACTTGAATACTCCTGAGGTGAGGAGATTTACTTATTGTCTGAACCAGATTGATGGAAGGATTTTAAGTAAATTTTCAATATTTTAAGCATATCGAAATTAATTTAAATTAAACTTAGAACGACCTATTGGGTATAGAGCCAAAATTAAGATTTTCATAATATATTCCGACGATGGAGCCTCTTCAAGCAAGTCAATCGGTACTACTTGAATACTCCTGAGGTGAGGATATCTACTTATTGTCTGAACCAGATTGATGGAAGGATTTTAAGTAAATTTTCAATATTTTAAACATATTGAAATTAATTCAAATTAAAGTAAATTTAAAATGATTTATTAGGTATAGAGTCAATATTAGGGTTGTCATAATGTATTTAAATGATCCGACGACGAAGCCCCTTCGAGCAAGTCAATTGGTACTACTTGAATACTCCTGAGGTGAGGGGATTTACTTATTGTCTGAACCAGATCAATGGAAGGATTTTAAGTAAATTTCCAATATATTAAGCATATCGAAATTAACTCAAAATAAAGGAAATTTAGAATGACCTAAAGTAGTTGGTACCATTTTAGGATGGGCGTTGTGGGGGTGCTAATCCTTCCCCACACGTAACCGTACTCCCGAACCCTAGATTCTTTGAACGTAGACCAAGCCTTATCTCTAGACAAGAATAGGTGACCAATCACACCTTAGGTTTGAATGGTTGGTGGCGACTCCTCGATTTTAAAGTCTAGCGGGTTAGGTTCACGGACCTAGACGTTATGACACAAATTAAAAGTAAAAAAAATAAATAATAAACAAATAAATTTATAAATTTAGTGCATAACATGAAAGAAATTTAATAAATTATAAATTATAAATAACAAATAATAAACAAATAAATAAACAGAAAATAAATTAAACGTAAAAAAAATCAATACCTTCTAGTATAACCAAGGAAGTAATCTGACTGCATTTGAGGATTGTGGAGTATATAAAGCTTTACAAGGGTAAAATAATCACTAATTTGGGTTTTTAACCATTGACCTCACAGTAGACTCATGGATGGACTAAGTTGTCTTGCGACATACAAAAGTTTGGGGCGGAGTGTCCATTTTTAAAACTAATAGATTGAAGTTGAATTATGACCAAACCTTAAGGAGTCGGGTGTAATTTACTCTTTTTAAAAACTTTGCACAAAATCGACCCGATCCAAGCTCACTAGATTAAAAAATTAAAAATTAAAAATATATATTAAAAACAATATTAAAATATTAATATTTTAAATATATATTTAAATTAAAATCAAATTAAATAATAATCTACCACCTTTAAGTTGGGTCACAAACCGATATCAAACTCATAAATCATTCTCCAAGATCCGACGCTGAGTACTCAAGCGCAATATGCAGACAGGTTTACGGCACATAAAACTTTTATTTTTTGAAAACTGAAATTTTATAGCACATAAAACTGTTTTTATATAATCAAACATTTGGACAGAATTCAAATCTTGAAGTCTCAATTGTTGAGAGGACTTTACTGCTTATCAATCTCGGCTCGAATAAGATTAATCTCAAATCATAAAACGAATGAGCATACTTGTACTTCTAAAAAAAAAAACTGTTGTTATATAACTTATAATTATTCTAGTAGAGATGATTTGCATGTTTCTCTATTGCAAACATTTAATCTAAAGATTAATTAAATTGCTTTCGTATATATATGATTTGCTTTCTTTGTTTCAATTTCACTTTAAAAAAACTTTTATTTTCTTTCTCATTTATTTTTCCAAGTGTCTACAAACTACAATTTAAATTCAACAAACTACACATGAAATAATCAATCTGTATGAATGTAATTCCAATCTATCTATATAAATTCGATTCAATTAGAATCAGTTATTTGAGATTTAAATAATTTTCAATTTTACTTTGAATATATATGTGATTCGATGAAGCCGTTTATCTAAATTTAAACCCAATTTTGTAAAGCTCGAACCAAATCAATCTAAATCTCCTAACTCGAATTAAATTTTGCAAACAAAAATAAAATAGTACCAGTATCCTTTTATTTACCGTTTTAAATATAAATTAATAGAGTATATGATAATTCTCTAATTCGGTTAATTATAATTTTAACTTCATCCAAAATATATGAAAAAATATACGGCTAATATAGTAGCATGTAATTTTAAAGATGCAAAGTGAGCTTGAAGTTAAATCAACCACTGCTTCCTGGAAGCATCAGAAAGACGACGGAAAACACTTCGGCGGCATGTCTCCTGCTGTTTTGGAGGAATTCACAATAAATAAAGAACAAAGTGGCAAGCGAAGGGGATTTAAGTAAAATCTTCTCCTTCTAACCTTGTTTTTTCGGCTTGAAGATAAGAACAGGACGATTATTATCATATTCATTATCAAACCCTGATGGGCAGAACAAAAGGTGTCCCACTTTTGCTGGGAGGGGAGGGACCAGCTAGGGCCGAGGTAGTTGGGAGCTTGGGACGGTGCCGCAGCCTCCGGTCCACCAGGGGGCCTTCACTTGTTCATAGTCCATCGAGTAGAGTGGAGCAAACCCGCGTGGCACAGTTCCTTCCCCATTGTGTTGCCTGCCCTGCCCTGTCTCCTTTGTCTTTTTTGTTCATAATAAAGTTTAGGAGGGCTACTTTTCTACTCATTATTGAAATTTGCGAATATCTATGATTTTTTCGAGATTTGTAGATTATTTACCAATGTGATTCAAACCTTAAATATATCACCTGCATCAATCTTCGTTGGTGTCTCTTTTGTCTGCCTATTATTATATAGAAAAGAGAGAGAAAATAAGAGAGAAATGAAGCATGAATATTTGTAGATGGAAGGCGACATTTATTTTAGTATGTGAAGGTGTCTTCGTCATCTATTATAGTAAGTAATTTGTTTAGAAGGCATGGGTTGTCCAAATAAATGGATTGGGATCATTCTTTAATTCTTATATCCCACTTGTTTTTCTTTTTATATATAAAAAAATCGGAGCCTGAATTAATAGAAAAAATTGTAGATATAAGAATGGAGATTTAAATTTTGGATATACTAAAAGTCATTTCTTAAAAATTTTCATAAATTGATCTCGTTAAAATGGTGTTATCTCACATTGGTTAAATATAAAATTTTTTTTTGTTTTATATTTAAGTTGGATCCATTTACCTATAACTAATTGATTGTAAGTTGAATTTTTATCATTCTATCAAAGTCCAGGTTTTGTGCTATAATTTTTGCAGAGGTAGGCTTACATGTCTTTTCCTAAACATGATAGTGGATTTGTTAAAGTGATTTTATTTCACATCTATTAAATATTAAGTTCTTTGTACTTTTGCATTCAAGCTGAATCTCTCTAGTTATAACTAATTAATTTTAGATTGAATGTTTACCAAACTAAATCAAACATCGAACTCATCCCCAACTTATTTCTTATTCTTACACAATACTATAATGTATAGTTAGCTTTTAATTATATATATTAATATCATGAATTATCTTATGAATATATGATAGAATTTGGCTTTATTGTAAAAACTAAAAAACATGGTGTCAATATGTGTCAAAAGAGAATCTTGAAAATATTGTTGTCTCAAATGTTAAAGACCTTATTGTCAAAACGGCATGCCTAATGCTTCCCTTTTAAATCTATTGCTTCAATTACGGAAGTAGCTACAAAGAAAAAAATTATTGATACATTGTCAATAAAATTTTTCATATATATATATATATATATATATATATAATGTATTGAAAATATATAATCTCTGTACACTATTAGTGCAACAGAGATTAACACTTCATCAATAAACAAATTAAAAATATGTTAAGTTTTTAAAAATAAACACAAATAATTTTTTTCAGTTTACTCATAAGGATTTATTGATGAGGTATCGATTTATTGTGCATTAATAGTGTATAGAGACTATACACTATCAATGGATTATATATAAATCCTTTATTTATTACATGATTTTATCGGCTTGATTCACTTCCATGATTATTAATTAGGATAATATATAATAATTATCATTGCTAATCTTTGACAAAAACAAAGATGACCCTGCAATATCTTGTCTGGGGTCACCCCTTGTTTCCATTCATAATGCTTCCTTGTCGAACACAACATACTTGTTTAACGTCGACCTTGATTTTCTTAATTAATTTTTGTTTTTGGAAATGGGAATTCGAATACAATTTTTTTTATTTATTTGAATAAATTTTTTTTAATTTTGTTTTTTGAACAGTAAATCACACATTAACCGATTGAGTCAAATATTTGGATGCGAATTCAAGTTTGAGAAAAAAATAAATGTATTTATCATTAAATCAAATTCTAAAAATTACTCATAGTCGTCGTTAGTACATAGGAGCTCCTTCGTCTGCTTGGTAAGACTAAATGCCATCTTCGTCTGCCCTTTATTTATCCAACCTCAAAGACAAGTGTTTATGTCCAAAACCATGTCGAAAAAACTTTTGACTTTGTTGGTTTTTTTTCTCTTCTACAGTGAGATGATCTCTTCAACGTATAATCAACAATAAATGAAACACTTATATATACTATTAATGTCAAAAGAAAAATTATTTGTTACACCTAAACAGGATTTTTAGACTTCACGTGATGATACACGATTTAAAAATCTTTTAATTTTGTTTATGAAATTAAAATTTTTCATGGTTATCGTATAGAAAACGAACTCAATGTCAAAATACCTGCCAAAAATAGATGAATCAAAGTAAAGTTGAACCTTTTATTCTTGTCGAATTAGGTCGACCCCAAGGGCAAATTCACAGTTGTCTGTTTGACTTCATTGAACACTTGGCAATGTTTTGCCTTTATCATACAGTTTCATGCATGCATCGTCTAACTTGCTAATCTGTCCAAGAACAAGTAGGGAACTGTTCGAAGCCCAAGAGCTATTGTCCAACCTGAATGCGTTGGATTGAAATTTGAAGCAAAACCAATTAATCAGCAAGCTCAGTTGAGCTTCCATGGATCCTTTTATCATCTTTAGAACTCCAGGCAACCAACATTGAATGGGGAAATAGAAAGCTTTTCCCAATTGCTCTCATTTGCTATCTACTTGAAACAATATAAAACAAGTAAAATAGGACCATAATCTGAACTAGACTTGATAATTTTAGACATGACACGAAAATAATACGGATTAAAATTTGATAAAAATTGTATATAAATATAACCAGAACAAAAAAAAGTTCTGTTTTTAGTGTGTCAGACATAAAATTTTCGTATTTTATACTATATGAAAAATCATATTAAAGTGATATAGACTAAAATTTGATAAAAGCTAAAATGAATATTTTGTGTTTAGCTTATCCATACAAATTTTAACACTAAATTTTTGTATTTTACACGATATAATAGACATTAATTGTTAGGTCTAGACCATGCTATTTCAATTTAAGTGCATATTTCACAGTCGGTGGGTGGAGAAGATGAGAAATGCTACTAATTAATCATATTGAGTGAAAGAGCATTTTGACATTTTCCATGATATTTTTAGACTGAATCAGACATTAAAAGGATGAAAAATCCTTTGTGAAGACCAGTCTTTTGCGTAATGGGCTTTGTTAAGCAATAAAATCCAAATGGAAAACGAATGATGATGAGAGATATGGATTCATTCAACGGAAGTATAAATATATTTATGGTTGAATCAAATGCTCGAAAAAAATGAATATATTTATTGCTGAATCAAATGTTTGGATCCCTATCATTTAATATTTTGGAATGGTGGGGATCATTTGTTCTAATAGTATTGATTTTTAAAATGCATATTCAGGTAATGTAACGCCAACATCGTGCACATTCCTACTCAAAAATAGTGTGGAAAGGGAAAAAAAACTTAAAAAAAAAAAGATTAGGCATAAGTTATTGCAGGTTGGAGGGGTTTGATTCTTTTAAAAATGTAAATGAAATATTTGTGCTCCTAAATCAACAAGTGATTGGAAAAAGTGAAAGTAGATTTCTTTACCAGGTACTTAGACAGGGTTCGAGTTTTGAAGTCCCTATTGTTGGAAGGGCTTTATCATTTACCACTCCAAGCCCAAATAGAATTAATTTCAGACCATAAAACGACAAAGATATCTGTATTTACACCAAAAAAAAAAGAAATATTTGTGCTCCTAAAATATTTGGATTTGATTCCAAAAACACTCAAAATTCAATTTGATTTTTTTGAATCAAGTTTGAATTCAAATAGTTTGAGTTTTCGAACAAGCTAAATTTGATTAACAAAATATGCGGTTCATATAATTCGTAAGTTCTATCAAAATTTTTTATTTTAATTATAAATTTATGATTTTATTTTTAATGTTTATAAAATATTCATAAAAATATCTCAATTTAAATTCGAATTCGAGAACAATTAATCAAATATCATGTATGAGAATCAAATTCGCTTCTTACTTGGTAAACCAACCTATTCGAACAAATTTGAATAACTCGATTTGTACTTCGAATCGAATTCAAATTTCTTGCCGTATGACTCGGCTATTACACAACCTCCTTTATTTGCCAAAGCCAACATAGGAAAGAAATTCTCTCAATTGAGTCCAGCTTCAAGGCTTTGGACTAAGCCCATCAATGGCTAAATGGGCTTTTTTAATAAACCAGTGTCGTTCCACTTTAAGAGTAAGTAAGTAAGTAAGTATCGAACAATGGGCCTCTAGTTTTCAAGAAAAAGAAATCTAATTACGCGGCTTTTTTTTTCTCTCTCTTTCTGAACTTAGAAAAATCGATCTGGTTTTGCTCATTCAGATCCATACAGAATCTTTGTTGTTCCAGTAATCGTCCTTCAAAAACCGATTTTGCATTGAGGATTTTGCAGTTCGGTCTTATACTAGCTTTAACCTCTGGTTTCATAGTCATTCTCATCTACCTCACTGGACTCTCTGTCATCTCTGATCATTGTACGTCTTCAACATATATGCTTCCTTGCTTCCATTTGTTTTGCAAATGAATTCTCTAACTTTTGGGTTAGCGTTTTCATTTTTTTTGTTTGTAGATGAGAATCATCAGCTGTCAAGTGAAGATTGGGAAGCATTGCAATCTCTGCAAAGTGGTTTCCAAAAGTGTGTGGTCAGACTTCTTTCTTCTTGTTATTACTATATTTCTTGCTAGTTAACTTCAATAATCTTTACTTGGGTACTGTCAGTTTTTAAGAAATGTGTCTAGGTGGTGGAATTCTTATGCAATTATGCTTTTTGTTAATGAAAAATGTAGTGTGATTATGTTTTGTCTTTTCTATTCTTTTTAATAGATTAATTTGGTGTATTATAATTCATACAGAGTGCAAATGGATTACGTTTACAAGCTATAACCGGTAAAGATTATTGCCAAGTAACACTATCCTATCCTAGTGACACTGACTCCAAATGTGTAGGTTTCTGTTTTGACAATTCCATGAATTTATCTTTTCTTTGCTGGCATTAAGTTCTCTCACTTGAATTGCTGTTTGAAATTCATATATTTAAACAGAGGGATCCAAAAACTGGTGAACTTGAAGGTTTATCATTTGAGTTTAATCTTTGTGAAGCTGTGGCCACATGGGAACAGGTGAGTTTGCTGATTTGTTTCTGCATTTTGGTTTTAAGTTTTGCCCGTATAATGTCGCTCGTTTAAGATTGGTATTATTTTTTATTGTTGATTTGTTATTAAGTGAGTTGGTTGCTCGGGTGAGGAATAGTACTACAATACTCACTAGGGAGTTCGTTGATGCTTTACCGAATGAGTGGGAGGAGTATGCATGGCAAAGGATTAATAAAGGAGTACTTCTGTGAGTACTGTTTTTGGCGACTGAATTATATTATTAGTTGCTTTTATGTACTGTGTGCATGTCAAAATAAATAAGATTAATAAAGGAATATAGTAACATTACTGCTTATTTTTATAGCATCCCTAAAGAAAGAGATATTTGATGTGCCAGATTGTTAGAATGTGGTACTGAGATAAGCTATAGCTGGGCCAAGTTATATGGAGTTTGTTTCGGTTTTGCAGGAACCACTGCAAAAACAAAGCTTTATGCATGGAGAAGCTTTCACTTGTCCTCCCTGAAACACCACCTTATGTTCCAAGGCAGTTTGGTCGGTGTGCTGTTATAGGCAACTCAGGAGATCTTCTGAAAACAAGGTTCGGGAAGGAGATAGATAGCTATGATGTTGTCATTAGAGAGAATGGAGCCCCTATTGAGGTTAAGCTGCAGTCATAAAGCTTTGGCTTTTGAGAAATTCTATATAATTTTTTTCTTCTCGCACCCTATTTTACACTACAAGTTACTGTTTATGTAAGAGAAAAAATGGGTGTGAGACTAAAAAAAATGGGTGTAAATAGAATCACCCTTCTTTTATTTTACACTTGGTTTTTCTAATAATTTTTCTCATAAAATATTCATATGTTAAATGTTGTATTGCAGAACTATACAGAATATGTAGGCAAGAAAAGTTCATTTCGACTTCATAATGGAGGATCTGCCAAAGCTCTAGATAAAGTTGTAGAGTTAGATGGTATTGACATTTCCCCACTTGTTGTTGTTGTTTACTTATAACGCTTTCATAATTCTGAAAGCATGCAAATATTTGGATCTTACAGAAACAAGGCAGGAGGTCTTGATAATCAAAACTACAATTCATGACATTATGAGCCAGATGATTCGGGTTATTATAATGTTTCCACCTCGTTCCTTTCTATGATTTCAATTGATATTTCTCCAAACTATTACTTCATGTTGAAACAGTTGCTGTCTACAGAGAACAGTATTTTCTCTTAATATATGTCTATTTGCCTATGATATAACTGTGATGTTTGTTCAGAAATTTCTGTTCCTTGTGTCTCTGAATGTTTTATTGTTCCTGTTAAAACTTGTGAAGTTTCTTATGCAAAATTGATTGCTCAACCACATTCATGATATTTAAATCCTATACCCAACTGTTCTCTTAAGCATTCATGGCTGGAAAGTGAGACGGAATTTTTCTCAACTTCCTCATTTCACCCTTGCTTCCACGTTCTATTTTCCTTCTTTTGACATAAATGTCACAGACTTTTTGTTGCTTTCTTATGCAGGAAATTCCAATAAGAAATCCTGTATATCTCATGCTAGGTGCGTCCTTTGGTTCAGCTGCAAAAGGGACTGGACTTAAGGCTCTTGAATTTGCTCTCTGTATGCAATTCTGTGTATATGTATGGTTTCACTGTGGATCCAGGTTATAAAGAATGGTACTTTTCCTTTTAACTATCTTTCTCTTCAAGTTAATGATTGAATTATATTTACCTGACAAAGGAAACCTTCATGATATATTCTCCCAGGACTAGATATTTCTCAGAATCTTGGAAAGGCCATACACCTTTGCATGGCAGGGCCTACTACCAGATGATGGAGTGTTTGGGTGTATGCTCTCTCTTTCTCTCCCATAATATTTTCATGGATTCTATCATTGGAGTTAATAATAAGAGTTCTCCTTTCTGTGACTATTAATAGGAAGAGACGTACAAATTCACTTTTCTTCAAGATGCTACTACAGTCCTCTAATAATTAGTATAGAGAAATCAATATCTTTGACAAGTTTGTATCTTATTTTGTTAAGCTTATCAAAATCCATTCCCCCATCCGAGCCGATCCAAACCGAGTAGTGAAGTGGGTGCCAAGTCGTAGCGCTATTAGAGCTGCTAGAATTGCATCAGAGAAATTGTTGAGGTAACCTATTGTTTTACTTTGTTTCATGTAGAATTAAAAATGGGTGACAAGTCAGAGGCTGTTTTGTAGAACATGTGTTGTATCATATGGTCAATCACCTGCAAAAATCTTGGAAGGTTGAACCAGGAACCTAATAATTAGGTTTTCACTGAAACTAGTAATACATACGACATGCTCGTTGTTCTGGAGGCTTGCTTTTGGTAATAATCAATTTTAGCACTCAGATAATGTTGGAGAATATCTGAACTGCCCTTATGGTACCATAAAACAAAGATATTATTGCTGTTGTTATTGGTTATTTGCTACTTAAGTCAGCTGTGCGTAATGCAAGTTGCTTCTAAAACTTCGTTGTCAGCTTTTGTAAAGGCTAGATGTTGTTCCTCCGAAAGACCTATTTGACTCATCATTAGCTCTTCATAGTAGAGAAAAGCTGCAGAAAAAGGCAGTAATAGTGTGTAAAAAAACCTTCAGTCCTGTCTATATTTGCATATTGGTGCTCAAGAGTTTTTTATGGTGTTGACAGAATTTTTAGTGCAGTGCAATTAGATCAATTTTGATATTATGGCAACTACTTTATCCCAGATTTCTTTTAGATGTAATAAATGCAATTTCTTGCTATTTCTGCAGGAGGGTTGGAACAGGATCTGAAGGCCTGCTTGATTTGTGCTCAATAATAAAGAAGCAAGTTAAAAGGAAACATGTGTCAGTCTCTAGGCTCAGAAAGGCGGGTGCTGACCATCAAAAATTTGTGAAAGGCACAACCATGTATCCATTGGAGCACAGTTCTGGACATGGTCAGCTTTGCACAGTGCCAGTTGATTGAAGCTGTGCTAATCACACGTGATCGTACTCGCATGGAGGTAATTGGCAAAATCTGTATTATTGCTTGATATGTTCACACACAAACTAAAGGATGAAAAAACAGAGGCTAAACTTGGCTATCTTGAAGCCGCCACAACCAGCATACTCATCTTAAAAGAATCGTTTTTGAAGTGAAAGCTTTCAGTCTGCTTTGCCTTCTAAATCACCCTTCCATCAAAAAGCAAGTATAGGTTAGAAAATCAGGTTTACAAAATTTTGTGTAGATTCATTTGTTATCTTTAAGTGGTGAAAGGGTCTAACCTCTATTCATGATTCATGAGATTGTCATGCAAATGCTTTACCCAATTCATAAGACTTTCATTTGACATTCTAGCATGCTTATCATTCTCTTGTCCTTAGGGCCTATATAAAATCATGGAGTTCGAAAACATTTTGGTTATCACTCAGTGCCTACAACTTTTCCATGACAATCAAATGAAACATAGGTGTAAGCATTCATCGTTGACAACAGATTCACAATTTGGAACTTGAAACTTCTTGAATGTAAACAAAAAGAACCAGGTTGCTATGTGGGACAGCATCTTTTTCATTTGCAATTGCAGTCATACCTTTTGAATGATTGAAACTGAAGGATTTGAAATTCCAGGCATGTGTCATGGCTAAATAAGCACTGACATTCTACTGATTAGTCCATTGTTTCTTTTCTCTTGATGACCTTTTACCATGGACTTACTGTCAAAATCCCATTTTAGTTGACATTTTGAATCAGACTTTCTTCTATACTTTGTCTGTGAATAAGCTTCTCAATATTGGATACATTTAGGTGTCCATTGTATTATTTCTATGTAAATGTTTTAAATCGATATTATTTTTTTAAAAGAAAATTACAGTTCATTTGTACTAAATTTTTCTCTTTTACTACTGAATATGAGCAAAAACTTACATGGTAGTACTTTTTTCCTTCTTTCATCCACTAAGCAAAAACTAAACCATAAAAAAAAAAAAATAAATGCAAGATTTCAGAAGTGACATTGTAATGAAAGTTGTTGATAGAGATTGTTGATTCTTATTAGTTTCATTACATGATTATTTAATGAAATAACTATCTCATTATTTTATTTACAAAATTAATAAAATGATATATATCTTTAAAATATTTTAAAAAATAAAAATGTGATAACTTTTTAATTTCGTAATTATGATTTTTATTAAGTAGAATTCTTAGGAAGAAAATAATTTTGAGTTGAGGAACAAGTAGCAGGGTAGTAGAGTTGGGCAAACACATTTCACTATTAGGTTTGAGCCGATAGTATTTAGCTTTTAAAATTTGAGTTTCATTAATAAATATTTGAATCATTTGAATTCAAATCAATAAATTTACAGTAAATTTAATTTGTCAATTTTGTAATTATATATTATAAAAATAAAATGATAAATTAATAATTAAATATAATATATAATATAAAAGATTTGATTCATCAATTATTCAATCTCATTTCGAGCATAAATAAACTAAATTTGAATGGCACTTGTACGGTAAAAAAATAAGTATATCTGAAAAAGAGAAAGGATGGAATGAAACCGATGCTTTATTACATTACTAAAAAAAAAGTTAATTATTTATTATGTATTATATGTGATAATTAAATAATAAATATTTATTTTAAAAAATTTATTAATAATTTTAATAATAAATTATTAATTTTTTTTAATAATATAATTACGTGATATAATTTGAATAGAAGTGATATACGTTGAGGTGGAGTAATTATTTTATAAATTTTTCTTTCGTCTGAAAAAACCTTCGTCCCCTTTATGGAGGAAAAACACAGACACGTGTTGATAGCCCAACATCGCAATTCACAGTCTCTCTCTCCAACTCCACTTTCTCTCTCGTCCTTTCTGTTCTCTTCACTTCATTTACTTACTTTATTTCACTGTTTTTCTCTCTCTCTTTCTCTCCCCCAAAGGGCAAAGGCCAAAGCCACCTTCTTCTTTATCTCGACTTTTCCTCATTTTCTTCGCAAATTAAACAAACCCAGGGAAGAAAAACGAAGAAAAATAAACATGGCGGATATACAGCCATCGGACGGCCAGTTAAACGGCGTTGGGGCACCGCTCGTGGTGGCTTCAACTGAGACCGTTGGATCGAAACGCCAGAGACGCCCGAGCGTTCGATTAGGCGACATCGGCGGAGACCAATCCTACGATTCTCATATCCGAAGACCCTCCTCCTCTTCCGCCGCCGCAGCCACCGGGAAGCAATGGAAACACCAACCCCACCTTTCCTTGAATTACTCGGTCGCCTCTGCGAGTACTAAATCGTCCAAAACTCGCGCCCTAACCAATCTCAGCACTGACTTCAACGCCAACAACGAAGCCCTTGATGTCGAAAGAGAACCTAACAACAATAACAGCAATTTAGACGGTGTTGCGATTGGTAGCTGGAGAGTCAAAGATTTCAAGAAACGGGGCTCCGCCACGAAACGGGTTCGATCCAATTGGGTTTCCAAAATCGACGATTCCAGCGGCGGAAACATCAACATCAACGGCAACAATAACAACACTAACAACAACAATGTGGAAACGGAGGAAAAATTCAGTGGTGCCGAAGACAACGATGATTTTGACATGGAGAACTCGGAAAGTCCCATGAAAGAGCACAGTCCAATTCATTCTTTGGATAATTTGGGTGTCGATGGCAATGAAAGGGAAGTTCTTTATCATGGAAATAACCAAAGGAGGCCAATTCCGATTAGGGTTTCGGATGGGGTGGAGTTATCTGGGCCGTCTGATACCGACATAAGGCGGTGTGAGGAAGATGGGGTTAGGATATTTTTGAATGGTTTGGGGTTAGGAAGGTATGCACCGGTTTTCGAAATCCATGAAGTGGATGATGAGGTTTTGCCATTGTTGACATTGGAAGATTTGAAGGATATGGGAATTAATGCAGTTGGTTCTAGAAGGAAAATGTTTTGCGCGATCCAGAAGCTTGGTAAAGGCTTTTCATGACATAATTCATTATGGTTTTAGGGTTTTTGAAAGGAGAATTTAATCAGCCATGGCAATGTAAGAGTTTGAGCCTTATTAGCTTTTTCATGTTTACCATCATTTTGCTGTAGTGAAAAGTAGGAGAATCAGTAGGATTTTTATCAGCCTTTTTTTTATGCACTATATGAATCTGGTGCAAATTCTTTGCAGTGCATTATGCTTATGGTGCTTTTGTTAAGGTAGTGCTAACTATTGTTGAGAACTTTAATGGAAAACAATGAGAGAATATTAGCTTTTCTTTTGGTTAAAAGGAAAGTGCTTTACAAAATAAGGCAATTTCAGTCATATTCTAATGGTTTTCTTGTTCTTCTCGGGTATGAAATGGAATATATTTTTACAATTAAATACTAGAGAAGTACTTTGTATGGTGATTATCGTGGTGTATTCATACTGAAGGTTGAAATCAAGGAATGAAACAATCACTGGAGAACTGTTTCTTTATTCCAGTTGTTGAAGATTCTGTACTTAAGAAGGCTTTTTCATCTTGAAATCGTTTATTTTGAATTTACTTTAGATTGGCTATGGCTATTTTTGCACTTTATCTGTAAATTTCGTGCTCCTTGGGCATCTCCTTGGGAATATATGTATTTGCTTCTCAAGTACTCGAACCTAGTCATCTAGAACTTACCTCTCACCGTGTAAAGTGTGTATCAATAACTGTGTTTTTCTTGTTGGCTTTAATTGCCTTGTTTTATCAAGGTTTTGTAAATCTTTAGTTGGCAAGTAGACAACTACTGGTACTTACAGGCATAATTCCCATTTTTTGAGCATTCTTGTAGGTTAGGCTTTTCCCATGCAGTTTCTTGTGTTGAATATGCATAAGACATCATAACTTTCTATAACCAAGAATTATATGGAATTGATATCTGATTCTAGTTTAACCTTTATAATTTTTCTTTTCCTTTGCACACCTTGGTGATAAACATGCTTGTGAAACGTGATAGTCTGAGAAAAAGGTTGGGGCCATTATGTATGCTATTTGAGTTGGGTGCTAATATACTTTTTTGCATTCCTAGAGTCCTTTACATTAAGGTCGGTTATGATTTTGTCATGAATTGATGATAGGTATTACTAAAGAGAAGAGTAACCTTGAAAAACTTGATCTTTGCGATCTTGTGAATATGTGCTATTAAGAAATTGTGTTTTAAACTATCCTTTGTGTTAGAAGAAATGTAGAAACTCTTAGGGTGTGTTTGGATGAGGGATTTCAAGGAGGGAATTCATTTCAATAAGGATATTTAAAAGTCTAAAATCTAAATTTCTTGTTTGGCAAAATTTTTTGAAGAATTTCAAAATTTAGGAGGGATTTCAAAAGAGAATTTGAGCATCTCAAATTCCCTCTTGAAAATCCACTTAAAGAGGTGGTTTTTTAAAAGTCCCCCCACTCTTCTTTCCTTCATTGGACATGCCCCACTATTAAATATAAAGTTAAAAATAAAAACATATTATTTTATTTAAATATAATATATATTTTTATTTTTTTATATTATTAATAACATCTATATATTTTTACAAATTTAATGATATCCATATTGCATATTTTATTTGATTTTTTTTCTTTTTTTAATATATAATATTATTATTTTTCTTTTATAATTAATTTTTATTTAATCAAATTCTAATATTCAAAAATTCTTTTTATATATTATTGACCCAAACAAGTTAATTAAAAATGCTAGCATTTTAAAATGAGATATTTTGAAATACCTTTATTTTAAAATGCCTCAAAATTTTCAAATTCTCCATCCAAACGCAACCTTAAGAAAATCCAAGTTTGTTTTCTGAACTTTCTTTCCCGGTAGATTATTGGTGATTTAATATGTATAGTTGCATGAATTATTCCTGGACTTTGCCTATTTCTGTCAAGTCCCAACTTCTCCAGTCATCATTCTTCTGCGTCGGTATGTTTGCGATTGTAACCTAGCTGGTTCTACTGTGGGTTTGTCAAACATATAGCTCATTATTTGACCTTCATTTTAAGACAAAGCCGGTTTTGGTGGATCTATTTTAGGAGCATATGCATGAATCGATCTTTCATATCTTGTTGATAGTTAATTGTTCATCTAGAACTTGGAATCGGATGCAGTGATGAATACTGCCTGGCATTTTTGTAGCATATTTGAAAAACATGAATGAACAAGGATTATATGCTGACAGGAAATTGTCCATGAATCTCCATCTTGGTGAGGACAGTGTTAAAACTGGTTCCTGCACAGTGGCTTGGCTTGGCGAAGCAGTTTAACTCCAATTCTAGTACATTGAGTCCGGCTGGAACATCAACCCTGCACTCATCGAAACAGAGGAGATTCACACATCAACATTTCCCAAGCCCCAACAGAATTCGCCTTGTCGTGCTTCTGCATGCAATGAAATTTGCTGTAAATTTGTTAGTGAGTCCATAGGAATCATCTAAGCTATTTTCTGGCTGATGATGATAGTTGTTAGTTAGGGTTTAATGAAGCACTTCTAGTACCTTCAGTTACACTCTCATCTGCCCTGCAATTTGAGCCAATTTCCTTGATTTACACATTGTCATGGTTCATTTGAGTTGTCCTTGATTAAATTCACACCATTATTTTTTTGCGTGGACTGTTAAAATTGGATTAATAGAATATTTGGCTTGACCTGCATGTGAATGGCTCGAAGGTTAAACTTGACGATGTCATGCCTCCTTTTCAGATGTACAGGGTGATAGAATGAGTATGAGGAGAGGCATGCCTAGCTAAAGATAAGGTACTTGAAGTTGTTTCGAGATTACTTGAATTTGTCTTGTTCCCGTTTGAGTCAAACTTGAATTATTCTAGTAACGAATCGGTCTGATTTGAGTAGTTTTCTAGTTTAATAAAACTTTTTTTAATATATATTTTTATATTTTATTAATAATTTATTGTTTTATTTTCAAAATATATAATTGAAAAATAATAAATTAAATTTATTAAATCAAACTTGAATTTAAAAATTAAATTCAAAATATTTAAATATGATATTAAATTATTTCGACTCGATTAATTACACTTCTAAGCATGCATGCCACTCAATTCAATTGCACCCCTTGACAGGCGGCCTAAAAGGAATGGCTTGCATATGGCAGAAATTTTTCCTTTTTAAGTAAAAATATATTTATAATGGAACAGCAATGATAAGAATGCCAGAACCTCAGATCTTTGAATGTCTGACAATGCCTGATTTTTTTTTGTTGTGATAGTCGCAGGTTTGGCATTCTGAACATTACAATCTGCATGAGTAGCTCATGGGGTTGGGAAGAGGGATGCTGGCAAACTAGCCTTCTTCAAAAGGCATGGAAAAGTTTAAAAAGAAAATGATCATAGAATGAACTAATTACTACCTATACACTGGCCAAAATCCCAGGAGGATCATGCCGAAGACAGACTAAGCACAGCTAAGGAACCTTGGGATACTGAGGCAATTGGTTCTACAAACTTCCCTGATCTTCAAAGAGGATACAACAAGCAAACAAGTGACCGACGAAGAATCGCTAAAATCTATAATTCCTGCAAGACGGCTGAGCAATTCAGCTGCTCTAGTTTTCAAAACCCCTTTCACTCCAACTTGATTGCGTCTTTCTCCTGCTGCTGCTTCTTCGGCTCTGCAGGGAAGTATTTTACGCCTATCAAATCGCCAACCTGGCTGATAACCTGTCATAAAGAAAGAAATGACCATTAATAGTATCAGATAACCCTTGAAACCATCGCTTTCTGCACAGTATTTGATCACTCGGATAGTGATTTTTAATTTGATTATAACCAGTCAAGCAGAAGTAAGAAGATCCAGTAATTAATTACCTCTAAGGCTTTAAGAAGGTCTTCCTTTGTATGTGAGGCAGATATGCAAATACGTGCCCTGGCTAAAAGTAGCGGGGTGGCAGGGAAAGCAGCCATGACAACAGCAACCTGTTACAGCCGGATTACATTTTCAATAATGATCAGTACACATTAGACAGAGAGATACATGCACAAGGAAAATAGAGATAATGAATTACAGATATTTCAATGTGAAAATAAGATGAATGGGAAGCTGAAATTGGCTTAAACTCACATTTTGTTTGAGGCACTCTCGGGAAAATGCAGGGATTTTTGCTGGATTGTAAAGCATTATAGGCATTATAGGAGAATCATAGTCTCCAAGGACCTCGAAACCCATCTTTTGCAGCTCTGACCTGAAAAAGTTACTATTCTCACGTATCCTTGCAAGTTTTTGAGCCCCTAAAATAACACAAAAAAGCCACAAGTCACGACAAAAAGAAATGATGATCGAAATGTGAAATTCCAATGGAAGTTCAGAGCTCGTAGAAGGAGAAAACATGATGTTCCTACCTCTGCTAGAACCATCCTCTCCGAGAATAACCTTTATTGCAGATATAATTTGCTGTGCAGCTGGTGGCGATATTGATGTTGCATATAGATGAGCAGGGCTAGTGTACTTGAGATATTGTATAAGTTCCTAAAATTGACATGGGAACAAGTTAGATGTATGATTTGTAGAACCAATATCCATTATCAACGGAACCAAGCTCAACTATAAATGGAACATAACAAAAAGGACAAGTTAACTGTCCAATGTGACTTTGAATTCCAGAAAAGTTAGTAATTAGCAAAAGCGACAAACCTTGGATCCAGCAATATAGCCACCACAAGACCCAAAAGATTTTGTAAAAGTTCCCATCATGATATCCACATCAGCAGTGTCCACTCCTAAGAGTTCACATACTCCTCTTCCCGTTTTTCCAACTGCCCCAATGCTGTGAGCCTCGTCCAAATAAATGTACGCCTGAAACAAATGGGAAACAACCACACAATTTTCAGTTGAAGAAAAAAAAAAATTATGGCTGAAAATTATAAAAGTAGTCGGAAAATCTAAAAAATGGGAGGAAATAACCAGAAAACAAGATATATATATAACATTCATTTTTATAGGTTATGGTAACTCAACCTCTTTCACTTTCAGCAGTTGTTTCTATTCTTTCCATTTTTTTTTCAATTATCATTTGGTCATGAACTGAGTGCCAAAAAGAAAAAGACATGGGTGGATTACTTTTAAGGACAAGCCAGAATGAATTATCAAAAAAACATGGTCGATATGTCAACTGCATCACCTTATACTTCTTGCAGATTGCAACAATCTCGGGGAGTTTACAAATTTCACCTTCCATACTATAAATACCCTCTACAACAACAATTATCTTCTTCCAAGGCCTATGTGTCCTGGGCTGTCCCTCAGCAATTTGTTCTCTCAGAACTTTCTCCAAATGAGATGGAGCTAAAAAGAAAATGGAAAATGTGAATTATTTTACCAGCATAATGATATGTCAAGAAATTAGTTAAGTTTCAAATACCGCATACAACTTACTATTATGTTGAAAAACTCGAATGGTAGCCCCTGAGCCTCGAGCACCATTGATAAGAGAGTTGTGGTTTAATGAATCACTAATAATTAATCCTCCCTGTGGATATGTGCAAAGAAAAATAACAATGACAATAATCAGAGAGCAAAAACAAAAAGAAAGTTAAATATGAACTTTTTAACAGGAAGAACACCCATACTACCATTGTGTTCATACCTTTCCAATTAGGACAGGAAGTATAGCAGAGTTTGTCACATAGCCCATGCCAAAGACTATTGCAGCAGGCTTCCCAACAAAGTTTGCAACACACCCCTCCAGTTCTCTATGCACTGTCGTAGTTCCTGGTGGGGAAAAAGGCAGTGGGAGATTTCAGATAACTGGCTATGCAAACAGATGGACTACAATGCAGAATTAAAAGGCATACCTCCATCAACACGTGTACTACATGTACTAGCTGAAAATCTATTTAAAGCATCAATTACACGGGGTGTGCAATATTCATCAGATGCTCCAAAGCCAAGATAATTATATGATCCCAAGTTAAGACACCTATTTATCTTGTCAGTTCGCCTGTAAAAGATGCAAATCAGGAAAATTAATCAACATAAGCTTCTGACATCAATATTTAGCAACCAAGCTTTTTATCTCAATCATCCACCTAATAACTGAACAATGATTAGATGCCAGATGCCAATTTTCTTTATATATCGTACAAATGCAATAACAAAAAGAAGTCAGAAGATACAGCAATGGTGGTATAATAAACGAAAGCAAGCTTAAAATACGATTGAAAAGTGGAAGCATAACAGAGGACTCACTTCAATGTTTTATTATAGTCATTGGAATAGCGCTCAACTACGTCAAACCAAGCATCAGGAGCACTTGATATCGGTCTTCCAAAACAATCCTAAAGGGGTGAAAATGTAGGACATGTTTGCAGCATTATTACGCAGCCAACAGTCATGTACAAATTTCATAAGAAGAAACCAACCGAAACTATTCATACAGTTAAGATCAAAGTTGCAAAAAGAATGTGTAAGATCAAAATTGAGCTACTTTGTTTTCAACAATTAAGTGCTTCCAAGCAAAATGGACCAAAAATTGATATCAGTAACCAAACTTTAGGTTCTAGCATTGATTATTTCGAGTGAAATTACTTCTATTAGAGCTTAACTTGATAATTGAATTCTTACATATAATCTCCAACACAAAAGAAAAATAAATAAATCAATAAATCATTGAAGAAAAAAGAAAATACCTGAATGCGAAGATACAAGCGTCGAATATAAAAATCTTCTTGTCCTAAACAGATCGGAGCATATCCCTAACACAATCCGAAAAACAAACAAATCGTCTCGTGACTTACTTCTATCCACGCATTTTCAACCAAAATATATTATAATAAAGGCGATTCTATTATAAAAATGAAAAAAAAAAAAAAAGAGAAGAACCTGGAGATTGCTGGCGTGCCGCCAATCAAAGATTTTCCTGAAGAAATCACGGAAATGGCCAAACGCAAAGAGAAGGCCATAGCTGAAGTACGTGGTTAAAGCAGTCAAATACGGAATTGTGATCATTTTCTGTTTTCGAAGCTTTCGATCTCTCCGTCACTTTTCTCTATTACTCTTCGTTTAAATTTAGACCTGAAATTGAGAAATTTTAAAGATTTTATTTGTTTTTGTTGAGATGAGAGAGCGAAAAAGATTCAATAACTCCCTCAGGAAAGAGAATTGGATTGACTAGTCTCTCTTGACGGTTATAATTTTCAATTTAAAAAATAAAAAAGATTTTGAATTTTGACTTCCGATTCGTTGTTTCTTACTTTCCCGGGAAAACAAGGGAAAAATCGCGGCAAGAGGGGATTTCTCTGGCTACATATATAAATGGGCCAAAGCCACGAACAACCCAATCCAGTTCGACTCGGATTTTTTTTTTTTCCATTCTTAAAGTTAAACCCTGTAATTTCTGTATATAATTGGTATTTATATTGCGTAAAATCATGTTTATATTAAAATACAAAATTTGTGTTGATATGTTAAAAATAATTTTTTTAATTTTTATTATATTTATATATGATTTTATTCAAATTTTAATTAATGTTATATTCATATTTTTTATTTGTATCAATTTTGTTTAGTCGCTCGTTACTATGTCATTTTTAAAAGCATCGAATCTACTTAAGAGTAAATTAAATTATCAAACCTTTTGCCACTTGTTTACATTCTAGCCACATGTACAGTCGCATTGTGCAGATTTCGTGCCCCATCTAGATATCACTTCGATATCACATGGTCAAGTTTTCAAATATTTTAAGTTAGCATGATGACATGTCAAAAAATCATCAAATGTCAATATTGGATCGATCAATGGTCATTTTCGTCCGTAATCAACGGTGTTAAACTCAGTACCATAGTACCGTATAACATGATAATATAAGTATCACATTGGATATTATAAAATACAAGTATTATATTGAAAAACTTTAACACAAAGACTATTGAAAAATATAACTCATTGATTGTGGTTTAATTGATAACGTATGTTGAATTTGTGAAAAGAGTTTTCGAGTTTAACTCCTACTAAACACATATTTGAAGATGGGTAAAAAACTTTAACTGTGACAAAATTCCGAATAGAATTAATCTCATATCATTAAAACAAATAAAGATATATGTGATTTACACAAAAAAATAAATGTATAATGCAAAGACTATTCGTGACATTATCCTTTCTTTTAATTAGAACACTTAGAAACCTATAACTAATGAAAAGAATCTAAAGCCCTTTTAAGTGATGGGCTCCTTCAAGAATATTATAATGCATGGTGACCAATAAACATTTGACAACTTATCAAATGCCGGTCATATCACTACCAATCTTTTAGTTAAATGATTAATTTAGTCAATGATTAAAAAAAGTTATAACATACTATAATATATAGATTCGAGAGCAATTAATCTCAATCCTCACTTTACTATTTCCAGTTATAATATATATCATTTATATTACTAATGAGACTAGAATTAAAAACCTCAACTAAAGCACAATACATAAATAAGTGCTTTTAAGCAAATTTTTTGAACCAATGGATGTTGACACAAACGATTAAGGTTCAAATCATGTGCGTAAAACACTCAAGTTCGAATTTTCACGATTCTTTATCAGTAAAGTAATCTTTAAATCTGAAAAATTTGTAAGTGAAAATTCAAATATTTATAAATCTCAATAATAAATTGACAATTTACCTTGACTTTTAAGATGAAATATCTTCTCTGCTCTTAAACTTTTTGTACAAAAAATACAAAAAACCAAACAAGGGCTCATTGGCATCATATCTTTGGTCGAGTGTCACAGCTTCTAAGAGAATGGCATTGAGATTTTCATGCATGGAAGAGATCTAGGTCAAGTATGAAAGATAAGAGCCAGTCAGGATAGCCAAAGGAGACTGCCCACAAACCATTAACAAGACTCCGATGAAGTTCATCTTCTTTTCCCCGAACTCCTGCTTGGGTTTAGGCAAGTCATCCTTGGCTACCCGACAAGACTCTTAAATCTTCATACAAGACCGCTCTTCCTCTCTGAATTGCAGCTCTAGGTTTTGGATATGCACAACCAAGCATTGAGAAAGCTCTATTTATAGCCATTGACAGGCGAGAAAGAAAAGGAAATTGGATTCCAATTGCTGTGGAATTAGCAAATTCCTTGAGCTAAAAATGTGTTTCTCATTACATCGCAAACATTCATTCAACCATCAACGTGGCGATGACAGAATATATTCCAGTGAATATAAGCGACCAACTTTGCCATAAGGTTTCTTTTGCTGTATTAGTTGTTTTCATTACTGTGTGTTGTCCAGCATGACTGAAAAAAATCTTTGATTTTTGAGTAAGGATGTCAACGGTTAGGATACCTGATAATTTTGGAATACTCATATCCAAAATCTGATTATTTTCATAATATCAAAACCCAGTTAACTACCAAATTATTTTAATTTGTATTATCCAAACAAAATATTTGTTAATTATCCGAATGAGCTAAATACTTATTTATTAAGTCAAAATTTTTAAAAAAAAATGTCATAAAATAAATTAAATTTTAAAATCATAATTAAAGTATTTAATGAATTAATTTAATTAAATATTACGATAATAACAAATAATTTGTAAATAAAAAATATAAATGTCATATTAAAAAATTATTATTTATAATCAAGTTTTGGTCATGGATACCCTAAAGTTACTATTCGAATCCTATCCAAACTCATGACTTTAATAGTTATATTATCAAAACTTTACCTAAATCCGATTATATAATAATCTAATCCTACTTAAACAGATTAAACAGTGTCTAGTATCGATCGCCATTCCTATTTTTTAAGTCTAATTTAAAAACAAAGGTACTGAAGAATGCCAATAATCTCTTAGACCGAATAATTAAAAAAAATTATGATACATCATAGAACTTAAAGGCAAGTCTAAACAACCTCATCTTTTCCCCTAATTATAAAAGAAATAAAGGAAGAGTGGAAGAAAGGGAAAAAGCTTAGCACTCCTGCAATATCCATGGGACATCTTGGTTAAGCAACTAGCACTGAATCAGTTCAATTTGACCTTCAAAGACTTTCAAAGGGCGAAAACAATGTTAATTAATTAAAGTGTGTGCCAGATTATTCTCACGTTTTACTCGTTCCTTCATGTTTTAGGCTTTTACTCAAGTTAATGAATGCTATCCAATCAAATCAGTCATGAATTTAGAGGTGGAAAATGAAAGATTTTGAGTCAGTCATTTTAAGTTGAGTTATTCTAGTTTTGGATTCTTCAATTTTGTTATTTGGATTAATCAAATCAAATTAATTTCCAAATAATTTTACTTAATTTTTCAAATAATTTGACTTACGTTATTTCATATTTAAATTCGAATGGAAGTAATTTAAAATATCAACTTTTTTCCTAATTAAATCAAATTGAATCATATTTGAATTAAAACGTAATTTTTAATTCAGGAAATCCAATAATAAAACACATATATCATTATGATCAAGGAAGTTCACGATATATTTCAAATCAAATCTTCATATGATCAATAAAATTAATTGATTTCGCAATCATAATTTGAAATGTAATTTTTCAACTCAAAAAATCTAATCATAAATCATAGATATTAATATGATATATCTATGATTTATATTTGTTACAAAAAATTTAGGAGTATGGGAGGTTATCCCATTTTTAATGTAAAGATAAGTCGCCGACCTATTATTAAGATTTTCGAATTTATTAAACTTTCACATGTATATTTTTTAGACTTATAAATCTTCTATCAATGATGGATTGTGAGAATTCGAATCTAAATATTTTGCATGTAACCTTTAACCTTTAATCACTCATATCGATTCCGTTAACGCAGATATAGACATCAGTATGATGATATCAATATAATGAGAGGGGTCTCCAATATATTTCAAATCAAACCTTAACATGACCAATAAAATACTTCTCTCTGGCTCCGAGTTCACCTTGCCACATTGACATTCCCTTGCCATTGGAGAAAATCAATGTCTGATCAATCTTTGTCTTTTAGTACAAAACAGGGTGGGTTCAGAGTCAGCTAGGACTTTTTTGAGCAAATAATATTCTCTTAATTATGCCAAAATCAAATGTAATCGATAAATGTCAAAATGCCTTAAGCTCCATAGTCACAATCAATAAAGCTTTGAATTATTTGTTCCTTTTTGACTTAAATGGGTGTCAATATCGCATCATTTGACACTCTCAATTGCTATTGGATTATTTGTTGGCATAATTTTTCTCAATTTCTTTGCCATTATTCCAAGCTTCTTTGGTTCAAAAGTTCCCTTCTCCCCCACAAGACTTGTCAATCCCTCATTTGCATACAACTTTTATGCCATTCGGGTTCTCATATGGGATATGAAGATATTTTTGTACTATATATAAAGGTGGAATTTTTGCTTAGACAACTTTGGAGGCAATTTATTTGCTTAGACAACTTATGAAGCGCTTTCGAGTAATGGGTAAAGATCTTCATATGGTCTTTATAGAATTGGAGAAAGCATATGATAAAGTGCCTAGAGAGGTACTCTGGTGGTCCTTAATGAAGAAAAGAGTTCCTTTGAAATATATTAAATTAATTAAGGACATGTATAGAGGTGCAAGGACACATGTGAGGACAGGTGGGGGGCAAACAAGTGAGTTTCCTATCACGGTGGGATTATACCAAGGGTCAGCGTTGAGTCCATTCTTGTTCGCAGTAGTTATGGACGAACTGACAAAATCCATCCAGGATAAGGTGCCCTGGTGTATGATGTTTGCAGATGATATTGTCCTATGTGCGGAAACTAGAGCGGAGATCAATACAAAGTTGGAAGTATGGAGACAAACGTTGGAATCAAAAGGATTTAAACTAAGCAGAGTGAAGACTGAATACATGGAGTGTAAATTCAATTCTAACCGACTGGAAGAGCATGATGTAGTGAAGTTAGATGGGGTGGCGATACCTAAGCGGGATCATTTTCGATACTTGGGATCAATAATACAGATGGATGGAGAGATTGATGGTGATGTGACCTATAGGATCCAGGCTGGATGGAGTAAGTGGAGAAGTGCTACAGGTGTGTTGTGCGATAAAGGAATTCCTACATGGTTGAAAGGCAAGTTTTATAGGACAGTTGTTAGACCAACATTGTTATATGGTAGTGAATGTTGGGCGACTAAGAGGCTACATACACAAAAGATGAGTGTAAGAGAAATGAGAATGTTACGGTGGATATGTGGATATACAAGAAAGGATAGAATGAGAAATGATGATATTCGTAAGATGATTGGAGTGGTACCTATCGAAGACAAAATGTGTGAAAATCGTTTACATTGGTTTGGACATGTAAGACGTAGACCTGTAGATGATCCAGTTAGGAGAATAGAGGCTATGGATGTTGAGAGAAGGGTTAAGACTAGAGGAAGACCAAAAAAGACTTGGAAGGAAGTAGTTTGGAAAGACATGGAGGTTTTAGAATTAGATGAGCAAATGGCCTTGAATAGGAATCTATGGAGGCAGAGAATACATATGGACAATCTAACGTGATTTTAGATATTGGTTCATATAGCCTACCCTAATCTATTGGGATAAAGGCTCTGATGATGATGATGATATAAAGGTGGAATTTTGTACATTTGCATTGTGTATATTTTATGTCAAACATGTATAAAATATGAAAATTATCGAGTCATAATTTTTGTCAACATGTCAATTATGAAACAAATTTTGTAGTCTTTACCACATTCATATATATTACAAATTTTTTCGTATTATGTTATCATATCATTTTAAAAATAATTATCAAATCGTATCCGCTTGCCCAACTCATGAGCCATTTTTTTTTTATGGTTATCTATTTCATCTTTTGTCGAAAATGCTTGTATTTCCTAGGTTAGGATTTTTTTTTTGGCTTAATACCGAAATATGTCATTCACGTTTGTCACAAAATGGAATTAAGTCCTCAACGTTTAATTGTATAGAAATTAGTCCTAAACGTTTCAAAATAACAGAATTAAGGATAATTCTGTTAAATTCTTTAATTTCCGTTATCCTTGCATAGTAATAAAACTTAACGGTGTTAGAAGAAATTAACGGAAATGTCCTTAATTCTGTTATTTTAAAACGTTTAGGACTTATTTCCATGCAATTAAACGCTGATGACTTAATTCCATTTTGTGGCAAACGTGGATGGCATATTTGGATATTAAGCCTTTTTTTTTTAATAATGCAAGTAAAATATTTTTTTTCTAACTAATTTAAGTACACAAACACCAAAAATATCTTTGTGATGTAAACTCTAAAATGTCATTAGTAAATATTAAGGAGAAATACTCGATATTAGATGACATCTAATCTCTACTCCAAAAGATTTTGTTTGAATTTATCTTCTTTTTCCTTTTTTTTTCCAATTAGGAGATCCAATGAAAGAAAGAGAATTTGAACATTTGATCTAATCTCTCCTAAGAAGTGGAAATAATTAACAGCTACTAAACCAAATTTTGATTGTTAAATTTATCATTTTCTCAAACGATTTTAAAGTGCACATTTTCATACTAACTTGACGCATTTAAAATTTTACTCTCGAAATCCTTTTTAAAATATTAACAGAGAAAGTAATTTTTTCTTTACCAATTAGAGTAATCCATAAAGGTGGACTTTTCTTATTATAGAGCTAAGGTGTCCAAACTAGACATGCTCAAGGGTCGGGCATCCAAGCTCGAAAGCTTATCCGATATTTGATTGGGTTTAAACAAAAATATCTGATGTAATTATTAGACTTGGACAAAATTTTTAAGTTTGTTTAAAAATCGGGTCGGATCGAGCTTGGGCATACACATCAACTATTATTATATGTAATGGGCCCGGCCCATGACCAGATTTAGTCCAAACTAAGTTGTTTTTCACTTTGGGATTAAGAATGATTGAGGCTGAATTATTTTTTTTGGTACAAACATGATCATGGTTTGGACTTTGGAGATAGATTTGGTAATTCTAAGAATGACACAAAATGATATACGTTAAAATTTGACATAACTCAAAAAAATAAAATTTGCATATGGATATGATAAAAGTTAAAAAAAAAATTTGTATTTGGAATGTTGATACGATTTAACACAAATTTTTTATATCTTCATAATACAAACATAATTTTACTTCACATTAACATAAATTGTCAAGTCTATTTGAAGATAAGGAAAAAGGTTATAGGTGTCAAAATTTAATTTCAGACTTATTAAATATCACCTCTTAAAAAGAGACAACATAAATCATTTGAACCAAAATTTAAATTCAAAACCAATTATTTATGATCATTTATATGAAAGATGTTTGTTTGGATTAAATCTAATAATTTTAGACACTACACGGTCACACGATACAAAAATAACATGAAAAAGATATACGAATGTGACACGAGCTAAAATTTGATAAAAATTTTATATAACATTGATAAAAGCTAAAAAATTTAATATTAGATATATCGATGTAAATTTTAATACAAAATTATTATCTTTTATATTATACATGAACATGACAAACATAAATGATGAGTCTAGTTTCGATCAAAAGATTTGAGAATAACAAGGATTTCAGCTTTATAAAATTGGGCTGCTGTTGGCCCAAATGGAAAACCTAAGCGCTCTACAGATTGGTATTCCTTTTTTCTTTTTATATTATTTCCTCTGCAAAGGACTGCCAAATCAGCATTAGCCCACCTCTTAGCGTTATAGGATGCATTTATTATACTGTTATCATTGCGTAACCGTTGTACCTTTGCATGTATTGCGGACAGAGTCTGACTTAATATGACAATAAACCAACTCCGAACCTCTCCGGTCCCCACGCGGCAATGGCTTGCCTCAAAATCTATAGTTTATAATCTTATTTTATAGGTTAAAATGAGTAATCATACGCAAAATAATGAATAAGATTTACATTGCATTTCGTTTTAAAATATCACTAATCTCTTTGTCCAATATGGTTAAAAAAAATTATGGTTTATTATAAAGTTTAAATTTGAATTTAAAAAATTTTTGTTCTCACTTTAAATTATCAAGAAAATTAAAAAAAAAAAAACTTACTTTGACATTTTAACTACAAATTTACGTTTCTGATCCAAATACCAAGTTAAACTTGTTTGTTATATATTTGAGTTTGATTGATTCGGTTGGAGTTTTTATAAAAGGTGTTGTTCAATAAAAATTGTTCTAGAAGTGTTTTTAAAATAAATTATAATGTTCGACAAATTTCACGCTAACATGTTGCATGTTGAAAGTTATATAATAATATTTTTATATATTTTTAATAAATAAAATTAAAATGATTAAATTGTATTAAATTAAAACATACATATTTACATGAAATAAATAAAATAGTATAAAGAAATATTTTTGTTAATTAAAATAAATAAAACAAATGAAATCAATAAAAATTGAATAAATAAAAATAATACAAAATATTATAATCTTCTTTTTGTAATTTGTGAATTATTAAAAAATAAAGTGAAAATGTAAAAATATTATTAAATACTCGTAATTAAAATTAATAATTTTATTAAAAATAATATATATAACTTTATTTAAAAGCTTAAATCTACTTATCACTAGACCTATTTATGGGTCGGGCCGGCTCAAGTTCAAGTCGAACTTAGGTAAGTTATTAAATGAATTAAAAGTGAGCCCAAGTACGATCGAACTCGATTTTGGAACCTAATTTTTTATCCAAACTTAGTTTTACATCCAATGAATAAACAAAAACCTGTTCAAACTCGCTCAAATGTTATTAAATTTTTTTTAAAATTTTATATAAAATGTTAAAACACATAATAGTTAATAAGTAAAATACTAAGTTAGAATAAATTCTTCCAAAAATACTATAAAGAAACATAAAAATTTAAATTAAAAAGTAAAATAGAAATATAAACTAAAATTAAGCGGCACAAAAACAAAATTAATTAAAAATACATTAGCATAGAAATAGTAAAAAGTTATAATTATCGGATCAAGTTGGTTGAACCTTAAACTTGAAATAGTGAATCCAAATTTAGTTATTTTTAGCGAATGTTGATTTTTAAATTCAAATTCATTTACTGAGATAAATTTTTTTGTTCTAAACCATTCAAAAATTTAGTGAACCTTCATATTTACACGGATAATTAAATCCTTGATCACGTCTATTCATAGCATCTAATTTCTATTTCTATTTTTATTTTTATAGCAATATAAAGTCTTCCCTAAATCAAGTCAAACACCCACTTTTACGACAAAAGGACGTGTGCAGTCCTGTGAACTTGACATGACTAAGCCCAATCCAAGCGCGTCAAAAAATGTCAGTGGGACCAACTACAGCTCTGACTTGGTGAAGTCCTAAGAAATCAAAGAAGCAATCATCAATCAAGGTAAAAGTTGGTAGGGCAATCGACGATCACAAAGGGACTGTGACGGTGATAGTGAATGTCGCGCTGTGAGAATAGTATTGTTGAGAACGAAAAGGGCAAGGAAGGAGAAGGATTCCCAGAAAATTTCCCTGTCCTACTTGTCGATAATAATAAGATGAAAATATGAAAGGATAAAATGACATTATAATTAGTTACCCAAAAAAATGAAAAAAATATTATATAAGATAATAATAAGATGAAAATATGAAAGGATATAATGATATTATAATTAGTTACCCCAAAAAATGAAAAGATATTATAATTTCAAACATGAATGATATCATCAAAATATTTATTTTAATATGTAGATTACATGGATATAAACTCACATTAAATCATTAGCATAAATACAAGGGAATGTCTCGTATTGGTTCATTTTATAAAATTAATTGAATAATTAGTTCTTCAAACTTATCGACAATTCTTTTTTTTTACTCAAATTTGAGACCTTCCACCTTTTCGAATAATACTCAATACAAACAGAGTATAACATTCACAACAAAATAATATGATATAAAAAGATATAAAAAATATAAAATGAGTTAAAATTTGATAAAAATTATATGTGAATTCATAAAAATTTAAAAATATTTTTATTCATCAGTTTTAATTTTGACACAATAAATTTACTATTTTATATGACACAACAAGATTTATAATGTAAAAACTATATGAAAAAAATACAAAAATAAAATGTTAAAATTTGATAAAACTATATATAAATCAGTAAAATTTACAAAAAATTTTAGGATAATTATTACATACACTGACAGTGGAGTTTTTTTACTCCACAAGCATCGTTAAGATCGTAACACATGTCCTGTTTTATTTATTTTAATATTTTTATAAGACACATGTCATGATCTTAACGATGCTTGTGGAGTAAAAAAACTCCACTGTCAGTGTATGTAATAATTATCCAAAATTTTATATTTATTGAATAGATATATTAATTTTGATGTGATAGTTTTTTTATTTTTTATGAACACGTCATAATTTAGCTGGATCCCACCGCTTTGTAGCTTACAAGCTGGTCTGTGTCAGGCCTCTGATTCTGTTCCTCTGACTCTTTCCAATTGTTTTCGGCTCAATTCCAATTATCTCAGAATCCTCACCTCACCCGTTTATTACAGCCATTAATTGTCAGTGCCTTTCACATTCCGTTCAAGCGTCTATCGCACTTTTTGACTAGGTCTTTAAAAAGAAAAAACAAAATTACTAAAAAAATAATTAATTAGATCTAATAATTCACATATCTGAATCAGTTATGTTCCATGTTAAATATATATAAAATACAAAAAAAATATCATGTTATAATTTGTATTAACATATCAAAAACAAAATAAATTTCAATTAATATTATTTTCATTTCTTAAATTTTTTTCATTTGATGATACTTTATTTTACTTAAAGTTCTCAAGTCTAAAACCAATCATACTTGGTTGGAAACAATTGAAATAGACGAGTATATATGTTTATGGCCGAGTTAGGTTGATGAAATCAAACTAACACGTTTAAAAGTTTTTGTTTAAGACTCGTTTTATTTATCTAGTTATTAAAATAAAAGTAACATTTAATAATAAAATATTTTTACGAAAAATCTTATCATGAACATATTTTTATTAACTAATGTATTTGGATAATCAATTTTACAAAAAATGTCTAAATTGATTGATTGGATATGGGTAAAAGTTTAATGTAGTGATAATTATGGATTTGAAGTTTGTGTTTTGGTTTGTAAAAGGAAAATGGATAACATTTACTACTTCAAAAATATTCGTTTGAAAAACAAAAAGAAGTCAATGAGGCTTTGGCTTAGTGGCAATGAGGAGGCCCTGAGATTTTGAGGTCTCAGGTTCGAGTTTCATCAAGTATGAGCTTGAGTTAATCTAGTTATTTACTAGTTTGTTATAGTTATTTATTAGTTTACCTAGTTTGAGTAATTTAATTTTCATAGTTACATGTTCATAGAATGTAATATGCTGATTGTGATTGTAACTTTTAATAAAAATGTACTGCTAAAAAAAAAAGGAAGATAAATGTGAAAGTGATTTAGATAAGGCACCAAAAATAATGATGACGACATTGATGTTGATTCAAATGAAGTTTGTTCAATGATGAACCAAATTTAAAAAATATTCAGTTAATATTTGGGTAAATATTTTGCATTTGAACCCATCATTAAATTTCAAAGTTATTGCTAGAACAATTCAATTAACATGTGCATTAATTTCACATTCCAACGAAATCATTAATTTCATTTTGTATTTTGAATTACGACAAAGATTTAAATTTGAAATCCTCAAATCATATTGTCTCTAGTACAATTAAACTAACAATTCATTGATCTCATTTTTTTTACATAAAAGAAATCACAACTTGTGAGAATAAAAGAAAATAGTGCAAGTATTGAAAAATGAAATTCAGATATTTAATTTATTAAAAATCAATTGTTTAAAAAATTACATAATTTAATTTTATTAAACTTTAAATTCGTGGTTCGTAAAGAGATACAAGTTCGAAAAAATATTTGAGCCTTGAACTTGAGTTTTCTTAAAGAGTGATAATAATCATGAAATTAAAGAATTTATATATGATGCACTAACAATGTTTAGCCTCAATACATTATCAATACATCAGATGTTGATATGATACATAATCAATAAACAAATTAAAAATATGCTAAGCTTCTAAAAATAAATACAAATAATTTTTTTTTCAATTTGCTCATAAAAACTTATTGATGAGATGCTAGACTATTGTGTATTCACAGTATAAAGAGATTATACACTGTCAATATATCATATATGAATCCTAAATTAAATCTTAAATTTTCATGCATATTTAATTATGTTCTTTAAATTCCTCAATATAAACAAAAAAATAATTTAAAGTAGTGTACCTAAGAAACATTTGCCAATCAAAACCATTAAAATTTTACGAGAATTTCTAAATATAATTCACTTTTTTTTCTGCACACCTTATTTTTTTCTTTGAGTTACTGTTCAACTACAAAGAAAATAGGGTGTAAAATATAAAAAATGAATTGTATTTAGAATTTTTCAAAATCTACTTGTTACTTAGCCAACTGCTAAAAAAAAATTAAAGTATAAAGGAATCTAATTTAATCTTATAATAATTATCCATTCAATCCAAATTCCAAAAAGGAAAATGAAAAGTCAAATGCCCGTGAACTGCACGCTCCAGATTTGCGTCTGATATTGAAACAAGGCCTGCCCTCTCTCACAGTATAGTTCCAGCCAAGCCAGGACACTGCTTGCTCCGTCGTTTCCCAGCACTCTTCACTTTCTCTCTCTAGGGTCACAGACTCTAAACCTAAACGCTTTTTCTTTCATTCCTTTGCTTTTCTCTCGCTTTTTCACTGCACCAACTTTTCTAATCAGCTGAGAAAAGAAAAGGAGCGAGTGATCGGTTTGAGCCGCCATGAAAGTTCCTGAAAGCGACGGCCCAGCTTCTCTTTCGAATCGTCTAGTGGTTTCCCTTTTGGAGCAAATCCAAAGCATCAACAATTTCAAAGGAAAATGGGGTTTGATCAAATCCAAGCTTTCTGGTCTTCAGGTTCAACTCGCTGACTTCGCTGACTTTCCCGCTTCTTCCTCTAACCCTCTCGCCGTCGACCTCCTTCATGCCATCTGCCACACTTTGAACGACGGTGTCTCGCTTTCCCAGAAATGTCAAAGCGCCAATTTGTCCGAGGGAAAACTGAAGACTCAGAGCGACATCGACGCCGTCTTGGCTAAGCTAGATCGACATATCAAAGATAGCGAGATTTTGATTCGGAGCGGAGTCCTCCATGACAGCACTGTCTCAACCTCTTCATCAAAGAAAGAAGCAGTACGAGTTGAGTCGAGGAACTTGATTACTCGGTTACAAATTGGAACCACCGAGTCGAAGAACTTAGCCATGGACTCACTTTTAGGCTTACTCCAGGAGGACGACAAAAACGTGATGATAGCCGTGGCGCAGGGGGTGGTTCCCGTGCTCGTGCGCTTACTGGATTCCAGCTCCTTAGAAATGAAAGAGAAGACGGTTGCCGCCATTTCGAGGGTATCAACGGTGGAATCAAGCAAACACTTGTTGATCGCCGAAGGGCTGTTGCTTTTGAACCATCTGCTTCGAGTTCTTGAATCGGGAAGCGGTTTCGCGAAGGAAAAAGCTTGCATTGCTCTACAAGCTTTAAGTTTTTCGAAAGAAAACGCCAGAGCAATCGGTTCCAGAGGTGGGATTTCGTCTCTTTTGGAGATTTGCCAAGCAGGCACTCCGGGTTCTCAAGCTTTTGCAGCCGGGGTTTTGAAAAATTTAGCTTCTTTTGATGAAATTAAAGAGAATTTCATTGAAGAGAACGCGGTCTTTGTTTTAATCGGGCTTGCTGCTTCTGGAACTGCCTTAGCACAAGAAAACTCGATTGGGTGTTTATGTAATTTGGTTTCTGATGATGAAAATTTGAAGCTTTTGACTGTTAAAGAAGGTGGGATTGAATGTTTGAAGAATTTCTGGGATTCTTCTCCGAATCCAAAAAGTCTTGAAGTTGCTGTCGAGCTAGTTCGGCAGCTAGCTTCTTCTCCCCTTATTGCAGAAGCTCTGGTTGCTGATGGTTTCATTGTTAGGCTCGTGGCTGTTCTAAACTGTGGGGTTTTAGGGGTAAGGATTGCGGCTGCTAGAGCTGTTCACGAGCTTGGCTTCAACTCGAAAACAAGGAAAGAAATGGGTGAATCCGGATGTACTGTAGCATTGATTAAAATGTTGGATGGGAAGGCTGTCGAGGAAAAAGAAGCTGCTGCAATGGCATTGTCGACGCTGGTGTTGTACGCTGGCAACAGAAAGGTTTTCAGAAAGGATGAGAGTGGGGTAGTAAATGCTGTGCAGTTATTGGATCCTTTGATTCAGAATTTGGATAAAAAATACCCTGTTTTGATTTTGTCAGAGCTTGTACATTCTAAGAAATGCAAGAGGCAAATGGTTGCTGCTGGTGCTTGTGTGCACTTGCAGAAACTCGTGGAGATGAATGTTGAAGGGGCTAAAAAGCTGTTGGACAGTCTTGGTCGGGCTAAGATTTGGGGTGTTTTTACCAGATCATAGCCATGGAATATATCTGCAAAACGAGGGAAATTGAACTGTATGTACAATAGCTGTGTTTTTACTTTGATTTCTTTTTCTTTTCCTTGTCTTGTTCATAGTGGATGTTGATTTGCTTAGAGTTAGAGTATATCTTTGTCAATGTAATTGCTCATGACTTTCTTTATAGTCTGTAGAGACATCATCTTGGTTTGGTGACCTAATTAGACTGGTTTTCATTTGTTATTACTTATCCCCAAAATTCAATGATTTCACTGCTACGTATGAAGTCATGGTTTTGTTTTTACAGTTTTCTTTAGTTATAATTGACTTCGCAAAGGGGTTGTTGCTGATGACTAAGTCCTAACTGAATCAAGTATTTTATATTGACTCTGCTAGCCTAGGTCGCTTTCTTTTGTAATTTCTTAGGCGTTTGATGTTCAAACTAACCATTTTCTACCAATGTTGGATGCTCAGAAATTTCAATAAGAATTAACATCAAGGGAACGAATATTATGTTTTTCCATTAGATTCGGGGTGGCTTGTTTTTCACTGCTGTGCTAGGCATAGACCTTAATAAGTGATTTTGCTAGTTATTGCTGGTCAAGTTCTTTGTTTTACAGAGAGTTTGGTGAAACCTTATACACAGCATTCAAGTCTACCGCTCTATGTTGATCTGATACTTAGTTCCTTTTTTCGCCTTAAATGTTAGTCTAAACATTAGGCTACACAATGGACCATTTTGGGTTAATTCTTTTCTAGTTTTCTTGTTTTTTTCATAATTGAGAGTGGGAGATTGAGGTTGCTTGAACTTGAAGTCAAGCATACTGCATGCCACAACACTTCCTTAACTGCCCGGCGAAAAGATTGTTGCCTTTTTAGTTTTCTCGCTAATTTAAGCTTTCTCATGACTCTTAAACCTTATTTGGTAAAAAGACAATATCAATAACTATTGATTGTTTTGTTAGTTTGGTGACGATGAAGATAATGATGATTTATGATTGTGTTTCAAGTGCAAAAATCTGGCTGCATTATTTGTTCTAATTTTAGTTTTCTGTCCATGTTCTCCAACAACTGCAAACTTCTACTGATCCTTGCATATACAGGCAAGCACTTTTACTTTCCTGCTCTTCTAAACCTTCTGATATCCATATTCTGGGGCCCCAACTCGATCATTATCAATCTTCCGCATCCAACTCCTGTTTATAACTGGTAAACTATGTTATCACTATTATTTCTAAATTAGTTTTGTTTAGTTTCTATGGATGTTGGCAGATGATTTATCCATGTATACTGGCTGTGGGTCTCAACCATGTGCAGTTGTTCTTAACCATGTGCATTTGTTCTATGTTATTGCTGATTATGCAATCTTCTGCTTGCTGTTACCTTAACAGGTAAGGACCTACCTAAGCTTGTTTACAAATTGACTTAGTCCATCTATTTGATTATTCTTTTTGGAAAAAGGAATAGGAAGGAGTCGGGAGAGGTTGAGGAACCTGCTTAGTTGAAACTTGAAACCTTCCTGCCCATGGCAAAGGGCAAGGAAATAAGACAGCTGTGCGTTTGGTGAAACCTTAGAATATGGTGATCCATTTCTACTATATTTAATCCCTCTACTCTAAGGGCTCTTAGAAAAAACATGAAAATGATACGGATTAAGGTTACGAGATAATATGTCAATTTGTTAATCTCATTTATAAAGTTTAAAAATTTTGTTGACGGTATAAAAGACAAATTCAATGCATAAAACTCTCATATTGTGAGGTCTGAAAATGATCATATGTGTCTCCTCTTCGCATCAAAGGAAGTTTGTTTATGTGGCTTAAACTTGTTGACCTCTAGCTCTCAAAGTAACAACTTTCACTTACAATATATGAGATAAAAATGGACAAACTTAGGGATCGTTTGATATTGTTTATGTTTTTAAAAATTTTGTTTTGTTTTATTTTTATTTTATTTTCAATTTATTAAATTTGAAAACACGTTTAGATAGAATGATTTTGTTGCAAAATTTTATTAGTGGAAGCTTATTAAAAAAAGTGAATAAAGCTTTAAAACTTAAGAGGTTAAGGTCTCGAGTGAGACTAGCAACAAAATTTTATCATTTTTACATACAAAATGAGCACTGTAGCCGAACGGGTGAACAGTATTCATGCAGTAACAGTGCCAAAAATATTTCCAAATTTTTGGGAAACACCATTATGGTGTTTTCAACTATTTTCAAAATTTTTTGTTTTATTTTCAATTTTTGAAAACAAAAACATACTTAACAAACATATTTTTACTTTCATTTTCAAAAAAGCTAAAAACAAAAACATAAAACAAAAATAATCCCAAACAACACCTTATTGTACAAGGTTCACACATTGTGGACATGCGAATGAGCTAATTTCTTTTAAAGTTTTGATAAAACCTGTATGACCATGAAAAATTGAAAATTTTATTTTTTGTTTGATATGTTCACGCGAGTTGTGATATAATAATTTTCGTATTTTATATGTGTTTGACACGAAGAAACATGACACAATTTCACAAATTGTCATATCTAAAAATTCTTTTATATTTTATACTGAAATCTTGTTGAAAAAGAAGTACTAGAAAATGTATCAATGCCGACTTCAAGGAAAGGAACAATAAACAATCTTTGGGAACAAAAGCAAATGCGCTAGTGTGCTTAGCTGTTCAAACTTGGAGACGAAGGATATGGCAATTTGGGTTTGTCGATTTTGTATTTGTATTGTTGGATTAAAGGCATGTGAAAGAGAGGGACGCGAATGCCGTCCACGCCATATGGAAACGGAATGTTCTTTATGGTTGGCGGAAACAAAGAAAGTGGGGGTGTTGAGCAAGCTTTTTTATCTTAGGAGGCCAGAGTTTTACAGCAAATGCAGACTTTAGAAAAGAGATTCTAAGTCATAGTTATGGCTCGTGTGTGAACACAAGAAGACGAAAAAAAAGTTTACCTTAAATAGTTTATAGAGGTGACAAGTAGACGAGTAAAGTTGGATTTGAATTGGACTATCTTGTTATGTGTCAATATAAAATTGGATTAATTTGGGTTTAGATTAATTTCAATTGGATTAAATTTGCGTTATTGACTTTTCTAATTAAATTGAATCGATCAGGGTTTGGATTAGTAGGGTTGATTTCTTGGGTCGACTTACTTTTTGCTGCTTCTAGTTTATGTTGGATATTTTGATTTTTTTAAAAAGACTTTTATCATTTTTATTTTTTATTTAATTATTTTTTAGTATTTCACCTTATTTGAAAAACTAGTGTTTTGGTCTATCTAAAACTTTGACAAGATTTGTTTAAGATTTAATTAAATATTCTATCAGATTTAGTCAAAATCCAATCCTGATTTTCTCCAGATTATGTACTGATTTTATTACGATATTATTTCCTCTAGATTTTCTACACTCATTTTTTCACCTACAGAAAGCTTTCAAAACACATCTCCTTCACTACTCATTCTCTCTGCTTCCTACTTTCCCGCTGGGTTAATCTCTCTTATTATTTCTTGTTGTTCCTATTACCTGGGCAAATCTCTTTTAGTATTTCTTGTTGACGGTATAGAAGACAAATTCAATACATAAAACTCTTAGATTGTGAGGTGTGAAAATGACCATATGTGTCTCCTCTTCGCATGAAAGGAAGTTTGTTTATGTGGCTTAAACCTATTGACCTCCAACTCTCAAAGTAATAACCTTCACTTACAATATATGAGATAAAAAAGGACAAACTTAGTGTACAAGGTTCACACATTGTGGATATGCATATAAGCTAATTTCTCTTAAAGTTTTGATAAAAATTGTATGACCATGAAAAACTGAAAAATTTATTTCTTGTTTAACATGTTCATGCAAATTGTGATATGATAATTTTCGTATTTTATATGTCTTTAATACGAGTAAACATGACACAAATTCACAAATTGTCATGTCTAAAAGTTCTTTTATTTTTTTATACTGAAATCTTGTTCAAAAAGAAGTACTAGAAAAGGTACCAATGCCGACTTTAAGGAAAGGAAGAATAAACAATCTTGGGAACAAAAGCAAATGCGCAAGTGTGCTTAGCTGTTCAAACTTGGAGACGAAGGATATGGAAATTTGGGTTTGTCGATTTTGCATTTGTATTGTTGGATTAAAGGCATGCGAAAGAGAGGGACGCGAATGCCGTCTGCGCCATGTGGAAACGGATTGTTCTTTTTGGTTGGCGGTAACAAAGAAAGTGGGGGTGTTAAGTAAGCTTTCTTATCTTAGCAGGCCACAGTTTTACGGCAAATGCAGACTTTAGAAAAGAGCTTCCAAGTCATAGTTATGGCTCTTGTGTATGAACACAAGAAGACGAAAAAAAAAGTTTACCTCAAATAGTTTATAGAGGTGACAAGTAGATGAGTAAAATCAGATATGTATTGGACTATTTTGTTATGTGTCAATATAAAATTGAATTTATTTGAGTTCAAATTAATTTCAATTGGATTGAATTTGAGTTATTGATTTTTTTAATTAAATCGAATCCATCAGAGTTCGGATTAGTAGGATTGATTTTTTGGATCGACTTATAATTTATACAATCACTTTTAATCTAATAGGTTTACTCAAATAATAGTTCTTACAATTTCTCGTTTTATTCTCAATGTTGAGGTTTAACTGTTTAAGTTATGGTTATAGGTCTTGTATGAATACAAGAAGATGAAAAAAATATAAACTTAAAATTTAGCTCAAATGATTTATACACTTTTAAGAGACGACATCATATTAGAATTCAAATGCTAATATATATATATATATACATATATATACATATATATATTTATATATATATTTATATATAAAACTTCTCTTCTTATTCTCAATGTTAGGGCCTCTTTTCTATCAAAATGGACATAACAGCATTAAATGTAATTACTATATTAAAAATGAGAAGAGTTATGGCTATCGTAGATTAGGGAGTGCAGAAGGTCACTATATAATAGTACTATTATATGATTTAAGATAAATTAAAGCGATATGCGAAAATCATTTGGCTATCTCAACCTTAAAAAGAAAAACTTTCAAAATTTCATTCACGATGTTTATATCAACTATTATTCGTTTTTTTTTTTAATAAAAAAGGAACATTCAATTAAAAAGAGGATTTCGCACGAACTATTCTAATTGATAGTTACTTGAGAGCTAAATTTTTCTTCTGTTATTTTGTAATATCAACACTGTATAAATATATATATTTTTTTTATGAAAATTAAGGTATAAGCCAAAAAAGTTAGATTCATTGCAGGTTGTAGCTTGACCTCTTTTTTTTTTGAATAAAATTCATTTAACCAAAACAAATAAAGAATGAATAAAATCATTGAGGTGATGTTTGGGGTTGTTTTTGTTTTATGTTTTTGTTTTCAATTTTTTTTGAAAATGGAAGTAAAAATATGTTTGTTAATTGTGGTTTTATTTTTATAAATTGAAAATAAAACAAAAAATTTTGGAAATAGTTGAAAACACCAAAATGGTGTTTCCAAAAAATTTGGAAACATTTTTTATACTGTTTGGCATTGTTATCGCACAGACATTGTTCATCTGTTCGGCTTCGATGCTCAATTTATATGTAAGAATGGTAAAATTTTGCTACTAGTCTTAGTTGAAGACTTAACCTTTTAAATTTTAAAGCTTTATCCACTCTTTTCAATAAGCTTTCACTAACAAAATTTTGCAAAAAAAATATTCTATCCAAATATGTTTTCAATTTTAATAAATTGAAAATAAAATAAAACAAAATTTTCAAAAACATAAAACATGAAACACAAAATACACAATAATGTTAAACGACCCCTGAATGTTTCAAATGTTTAATTCCATAAATATAAATTTTTATAGTTCAAGTACCAAAGTAAAAATGGATTGTTGTGCTGTTAGATAAGCTAATAAAACGAACTGTGGCGTGTAGACTGAATCCTAGGCTTGGTGGCACTTTTGGACTTAAATTGGTGCCTTAAGCCTTGGCAGCCCATGTCTATGCCTGATTTATTCATTCCAGAAGCCCGCCCAGTTCTTACAACCACAGAAAATTCTTGAGACCGACGCCAATTCATTTCCTCCCCATAGCCATGACAATGTTCTCTAATCTCTAGGTTTTTTTTTTTTTTCACTAATCACTAGTTTGAAACATAGGAGAAATAGAAGTCCCAATTCTTGCTTCATGTATGTCCATGGATATTGGGACTTGGGAGTTGGTACTTTCATTTCTCATGTCGGTGACAACCTAGGCATGCATGGATAAAAGAGTAGATGTGAAGAGAAAAAGTTGTATGAGAGTTGTTTTACGCCCGTATATATTTCTATCATTCAATTACTCCATATAGGAATATATTTCTTTTTCCATATCATATCCATTAATCACAATATTGAAAAAAAAATCAATCATTTAAGTAGCATGATTGGAATGAAATAAATATATGATCACGTGAAGTAATAATTTCATACAATCTTTTCTTGAGAGTTGACTAAGTTATCAATACTAGCAAAAATTTGATCCAAATGGAAATAGCCATATATCCTTGATAAAAAAAGCTAGAGAGTTGGATGAGAAGAATTTTGAAGAATTTATATTTGATGCTATATCAGTTTATAAATTTTAAACAAATAATATTTCATTAATTCATAAATTTTAAAGCGAAAATTTTTTAGGACATAAAAGTAATAAGGATTGAAATTTTTATAAAAATTATATATGAATTTAACAAAAATTAAAAATATATATTTTATTTTTAGTGCATCAACATGAATATGTATGAATAACCTACTTTAATATAATATTGAAAATAATTTTTTTTTTGTAAGTCATAGGTATCCTCATCCGTTTTAACGATCTGAGACTAATCCTACGATGTTTAATCATAGTTAAGGCTCTTCACCCCTCTCCAAAGGTGTGTTTAGTGAGGGTCAAACCCGAGAGCTCTTCTCACTAACTCAGCATTCGTTGTAAACTGAATCACAACCCATGAATAATGAACGTGTCAACGTAAATTTTAACACGATAATTTTTGTGTTCTACGTTACTAAAATACAACATATCACATTACAAACATAAAAATACATGGCCCATGTAACTGCCTTAAGATGATATAATTTTTTTTTTGTTTATTACTACAAATAGAAAGGAAAGGATTAGTTTCCTTTTTCCCACGGAAGAGTGAGCAAGTTAACAAGGATACGCATCACATCATCAGCATCGTCGGCTTTCTAATCTCATCTTCTGTCAGTACTCCAAATTTATGGAGTTTTTAAAACTTGATTTGTCTAGACTTGCTGGCGGAGACGATGGTAAGCACCATCAAGCAAACGATTGTCAGATACGAGAGAATCAGCGAAGTGGTCACCTTGCGGCAGAATTTACTCACTTGATCGCAGATTTGAAACCAGCCAGCATGGCTGTCGCCGTAGCGGCCGACGTATCCGATCGCAGTTCCAGCCGCCGCACCGGAAAGCACCAGCGACATCATAAACTGCAATGGCCCAGAAGCCTGAATATGATCAATTCCATATCAAACATCTTGGGTTGCTTTGTATAAAACCAACTTAATTTACCAAATCGTGTAGGAACAAGAAGAAGTAGTTAGTAGGAGTGAAGCCATGGCGGCCACGGAATAACACGAAGAACAAGGAGAGCAAAGTGAAGGCACTTGCAAAGGCGTTTGCAAATGCGAAGAACCTGAAAAGCAGACGATTTAGAACTAGGCAGAGTTTCAAATTCAATTTGAAATCATCTTGAGTTTCTGTTTTCTTACCTCAAAGCAGAAGAATAGCTGTATCGAGCATCGAATGGCAGGCCAACAACCATAACCGTTTCCTTGGCAGTGACGATCACCAATGTGGCAGCCAATGCGGTCGCCATCGCAACAATTCTCAAGCTGATTTGCGCAGCTAGGGCCAGTTTGTGGGTTTTGAGAGGTGGGGTTTCTGGAAACTGGGGTTCAATGGTTTCCATTGGAAGGGAAGCTAGCTAGTTCTTGAAAGGAACAGAAGAAAAACAGGGGAAGGAAAATGCACAAGAGATGAAATGCAAAAGCAAAGCAAACACTAAACGTAAAGGATCAGAGTGGAGTAGTTAAGGAGGGTATTTATGGAAGAAGGGAAGTGAGGGAAAGGCAGGTTTTTATGTTATCAATATCTTCTCCAAAAGTATAAGAATTCATGGAAAGAATTATTAATTATTGCTATAAATAGTAATTTAATTAACAATAAATCTTATTAAACGTTTGAATATTAGGTAAAGTGTTTGGACGGATTGATTTGCAATTGTGATTGACATAATCTTAGAGCTTACAGGTTTTGGAGGGTTTAGATGCTTTTAAACTTTTTTTGGGTGAACGTAGACTAGAGGTTGAAGGGTTTTAAGGTAAATTAAGAATTGTAATATATATATATATATATATATATATATATTAATACTATCATGCATCATTATTAGAGTTTTAAATTTTACAAACAAAATAACTTGTAAGATATATTTAAAAGTAAAAAATTAGATAAAAAGGTGAAATATATGATAGTTATTTTAATCTATTTATGAAATTAAAAATTTTTACCGTCAATATATCCAAAACAAATTATTTTAGATATTGATACTACAAAAAGATTAAAAAAGTTCAAAAAAAAAAGTTGTGATTTTGGACAAGGACAATGTTGCTGTCCTGTTACTTAGGTAAGAGTAAGATTCTAGAAGAAACTCTCTTACACATTTGGCATTTGGGATTTTTTTTTTGGTGAAAAGGACCTAGCATAAACTTACATTAATATTAAATAGGAACATTACAAATAGAGTTCAAGGATTCGTTGCTTGCAAAGTTCAAGCTGGAATTATTGCACTTAACATTTTTAGGGAAGGTAGTTCCCATTCTATCTGTCATCAAAATTAGTTTCATCTCTAAAGGTGGGGTGTCGAACGTTTCAAATCTAGTTGTCAAGGACGATCCCATCCTTGCCATGATGTTCGTTGCTGTATTCGCTTCCCTCAATGTGTGCCTTATTTGAGCATTTTGGACCTTCCTCAGTAGACACCTGCAATAAAAAACAATTGAAAAGTGAGAGTGGGAGGAATTAACGCTTGACAAAATTAATCTTATCACCGTTTGAGTTGAGATTTTGTTCTTTGATTTATTTATGTCTGTTTTATTCTCCAGACAACATCATAATTCAAAAAAAAAGGTCTAATTAATTTGAAGGTTTGACTTGAATTCTACCAACTGACCAAGTCTTCCAAACTCTCTAAAACGGTACAAACTTTCTCTTGAAATCCAAACAAAATTCTTAAATGGTAGTGCTGTAAAAATATCTCTAATTATTCAACTCTGAAATTTAAATTTTAACATCAATGACCTTTTAGTAAGCATCTCTTTTTGCAGTGATATTTACTTTTCTCTAATTGAAATTATGGATTAATGGATGAAACACTTACCAAGAAGAAAAAAGATTCGGAATTTTTTGTTCTTATACACGAGTAATTTGTTTAATTTCAACAATAATTTATAGTTATGGATCGAACGGAGCTAATAGTATTGTTGAGATATCCCGTTTTCAGGTTTTTCAATTTCAAATTTTTTAAAATCGATTTTTAATTATATTAAAAATCAAATCGATCTATTTAAATAATAATAATGATAATAATCTAAACTACTCGGACCCATTTTTTTATATTTTTGAACCTAACCAAGTGTTGATAGATATATACAAATAATATTTAAATTTTCTAAATAAGAATCATGAATTTTACTTGCTTCCAATAAGATGGTATGCATGTCATCAAGATCACTCTGCATGCATGCATATGTCCCGTATCTGACGTTGTCAGATTATAATGGTTTGAAGTATCCCAAACAAATTGCTCAAAATTTTCTTGCAAATTTCATTTGATATTTTCCAAAATTTTCAGAAACAAGAAGTAGGTATTCGCTTTTCCAGAAAGAAGATTGGCACGACAAGTTTCAAAGACCAGAAAACAAAGTAGCAGACATATTCATGTTCTCCTTTGTAACATAAGACCTCGTTCTTTTATAAGTAGTAGCTTATAGACATCTTTCTAAAGCCATATCTATCATGTCGCCACATATAATATCTAGAAGCAAGCAAATTCAAATATGCAATCACATTCAAGTTATTATATCACAAAATCAAAAGAGAAAGTTTAAAACAGAAAAAAAAAAAGCAGCAATGAAATAATCTTGGTTTGATCTGATCTGATTCGAACAAGAACATATATTTGTTTAGGTTTTGAATGTTAAACTGATTTCATTAATCTGAGCTCTAATTTTTCTTTTAATAATCATTTCGTTTTGTATGAACTAGAGATTTAATTTAATTACTTCATGCAACTGTAGAGATAATTTTTAATAGATTTGATATTTGAATTTCAACAATTGCATCTCTTTCTTTTATTCTCAAATTATGATTTTTTTTTTAAGAAACCATTTTGTTTCGTATTGACATTGAACAATTTCGTAATAATTCGTCGCATACGGAAAAAAAAAGAACTGATCATAAATCATAACCGCCAAGCAAAAATATATACTACTATGCTCAGCTAGCAAAATCTTCCGTCTATGTAGGTGTTTCGTTGGTAATTAATAAGAATTATTACTTTGATTAACCATAAATAGGACCCTTGCCTTTAATTGTTAATTGTTACTCGATATATAAAAGTCAAGCAGCACCAACCCTATAAATTAATTAACCAAGTTATAATGGTTGTTACACTTTTCGGTCTTTGTATAGATAATTAACCCGAATCGGTCATTAATTATACTTAGAGAATTTAATTCAATGATAAGTGTATATGTACTCTTAATTTTTTCGAAGACTTTATTTAAATCTTTCTTCTTTTGAATAAAAAAATAGGTTGGGTTTTTCTTGGTGGAATCTTTTCCCCATGAGCAAAATGAAGCAACTGGGATTAACTTAACCGAAATCTGTCATTATACTTGAGAATTTAATTCAATGACGAGTGCACGTGTATTCTTAATTTTTCCGAAGAGTCGATTTAAATCTTTCTTCTTTCGAATAAAAAAATTGGTTGGGTTTTTCTCTGTGGAATCTTTTCCCCTCGAGCAAAATGAAGCAACCAAGATTAAATGTGGAAGGTGATAAAGTTCCAAAAGTTACAAGTAAATTATGTTAGCGAATGATGGAACTAACTCTGACCCTGAAGCTTGACAGATTTAGGACAATGATGAGGGAAAACAAAGGTTGAAAAAGAAATGTTAGTCGTAATCTTTGTTCACTTATTTGGAGTGCAGCAGATGAATTGATTCCAACGTAGAAGTTTATTTATAAAGAGACATTTGCTATCTATAGACGTAAATGGTGGATGGGAATTCCTTTTCCCTGAGGTAAGGGGCAAGCCAGTTCTGACGGACTTCATTATCTATGTGGCTGTGCTAAACTTCAGTTCTTTTTGACTTCCTGGTTCAAAGCTTAATTGCTTCTACATTGATTTTGATACAGATTTTTGAAATTTCAGGTGAATTAAAGTTTTTTGTTTCAAAGTTTCAATTTTGGAGCTCGGAAAAGTTGTCATACAATGCATGACAGACTTTCACTAAAAATTCACATCTAATCTGTGAAATGTTATCTATTTTAATACAAAAATTTCAAGAATCTCACAAAATACATCTTCTCTGCTAGTTTGAAACATGCATTCCATCCTCTCTTCCTGAATTCTAAAATTCCTTTTAATGGAAAGTCAATTTTCGAACCATTCAAGTTTGGCCAACCAATTAATTGTTATTTTCATCGAAAGATTAGACCACCGCTTCTCCTTTATCTCTCCCCATATGCAAAAAGAAGGGTCGTTTTCGTTTCAAACAGCTGTTCCTCCAGGAAAGTGAAAGCTAATGAATTGTGGTTAAGGTTGCTGTCAAATGGTAAGGATCAGCATACACTTGTCCGAAACTGATTGGTGTTTCTTGTCAAGGATAGAGAAAGTTGTCGATGACCGTGGAATCATGAATGAATGCTCTTTCTTTCTCCCATTATCAGAAGAAAGGATATTCTTCTGAAGAGATACCCTTGGCAGTGGTAAAAAATACTGTCATTTCGTTGGCTTTGATCTACTGAGAAGAGCAAACAGAGTGGGAAAAAAGATCGTGTGATGAATAAATGACATCGTCTGATTATTGAATCATTAACCAAAAAAAATTATGTACATAAAGGGCTTATTGAGTAATAATATTGTTTAGGAAGAAAGTTAAGAAAGATTCTTATCTATTTTTGTTATTAAAATCGCCATATTGTTTAGGAAGAGTTATACATTTAACTCTCTCTTATTTTGAGATGAGGAGTGCACCGCGTAAGTATTATGCGAGCTTTATGAAATTGAGCTCAATAGTATCTTTAAAATGATCTGAACTTAAAGAATTCCAAACTAAATTGAAAATATATTTTACCATAGTACAAAAGAAATTAAATTTATGGACTATTTTAGAGCCCAAACGATGCATTAGATGGGTTCACCCAAGGAGATGCTAATTTTTGTCTTGAAGATCTTTTTTTTTTCATTTGTTCATTAATTTTTGTTTGATAATTTTTTTATTTATTTTATGAAAATAAAATAAAAATAAAAGTAAAATAAAATATTCATGAAAGAAGCTCTTGTCTTGGTTTAAATAAATGGAAGATAATTGATGAATAAATAAAAATTACCGTATATTTATCTCAAAAAAACGGAAGATAATTTGTCTATCTACATCATATTTATTTTGCGCTAAAGGTACTTATATGTAGAAATTATTGTATTACAATTTTTAAATTCGTGTTGATTAGGTAAACAAAAAATAAATTTTACAATTTTTATCAAATTTATATATAATTTAACATGTTTTATTTTACTTTTCTATCAAGAATTATCGGATTTTAAAAAATACAAATATTAAGGTAAAATTTGAGTTTCATACCAGCAAAATTTTCGCAATTAATAAAAAAAAAATGATTTGAGCCCATAATCAATAATAAAATTTTAAAATAATGAAGAAAATATTTTTCCCCGGAGGATAAATTTTCCCAAAAGATTCGGCGCAAAGAGAACTGCTGCCGTTAATTATTTCTCTACCTAAAAGAAAAGTAGTAAACCTATTCATAGAGTGAACAGTAAAGAGAAATGCTTTCCTGATTAAAAAAATAAGAAAAGCTTTAATTATATTCACAAAAAAAAAAAAGCGTTAATTATTCTTGGGCTCTTCTCTTTTCTCACTTCAATTTGGTAACCTTTTGTTTTCCTCTTCTCTCATTACTGCGTTTAGGGTTTGATCCAGAAGAAGAATTTGAGAAGATGATAGACTTTGCTCGGGTGCAAAAGGAGCTTCAAGAATGTAGCAGAGAGAAAGACTCTTCGGGCATTAGGGTGTCTCCGAAATCAGACAATCTTGCTCGCTTGACTGGCGTCATCCCTGGCCCCCTTGGCACTCCCTATGAAGGAGGCTCCTTTGAAATAGATATCACATTGCCGGGTAATTCACAATTCAAAATCTCTGTCTGGTTCTGTTTCTTCTTTATCTTTGCATTAAGTTTCATGGGTTTGTTTTGGTTTCTGGTTAGATTCTTGTTTTTGGTTTGAAAGTGATATTTTCTTTTTGAGTTGAGAATTGGGCTGACGGTAAAGGGTTTTTTGATGGGTGAGTTTTTCTTGTTTAACTTTTAGAAAGAAAAAATTTGAATTTTTATCCAGGTTCAGGCTTTCAAGTGAGTTTGTAATTATAAAGTGTTGAGCTTGTTTATAAAGTGATAAAGGATTATTCGTTTCACTGGAATGTAGGTAAATACTATCAATTGGTCAGTAGTTTAAGGAAATTTAGTGGTGTTTGAAATGAACTGGATCTTTGATTACTGATATTTGTTAGTGATTGTTTTCTATTTTGCAGATGGGTACCCGTTTGAGCCTCCCAAAATGAAGTTTGTGACCAAAGTTTGGTAGGAAAATATGTATCTTCTGATTTTATCTGAATATTTCTTTTTCATTTGTTTATTGCTCAGGATAGTTGAATTGGTTTTCTGGTAATGCATTACATTGTGGGTGTGATTGATGGGCTGATAAAGGCTGTACTTAAAAATGGCCTAAGGAGAGTGCAGAAGGCTTGGTTAATTGCTCTTTTGCATGTTGTGCTCCTAATCCTAGTTTTTAGGCTTCTGTTCCTCTTATGAGTTGGTTGGATGAAATAATCCACAATCTTGCACATTTGTTAATCGTTTTGTGCTGATGAAATAATTTGACTTGTGTATCTAATCTTGACCGTGCACAATTGTTTGCTTCACTCTTTCTCTCACTTATCGCATAGCTGAAACCGTGTGAGCTCGTTTCGGAATTCATGGTCTTGTTTTGTAGTAATAGGTAGGTTTGCATAAAAGTTATTTCCTTTCTCCTTTTTTTTTCTTCATTTCTGGAGCAAATACCCTAAATAACATGTATAAATAATTTCCAGTCTTTTATTGCCTGCTAGATATGAAGCACTTTGTATAAGCATTCTTGTTGTTTGAGGATGCTGAAAGGAGAAAAGAAATAGCAAAATGTATCATGTTGCCAATTGCATGCATTTCCAACTATTTTGAGTTAGTACAAATGGCTTTGTTTTCTACTTGAATATCTTTTGCATTTGAATTTCAGATGAAGAACTTTGTTAAGTGTGATACCAATACTATAAGCAAGATGCTAAGTGTAAGATTTGGTGGTCTTTTCCGGAGTTACCTAGCATTGATGTTTGAGTTTATCTGATGTCTTTAAGAGTCCATTATTGTCAAGTTATACCTATTGTGCTTTATGCATGAGCATAACATGACAAATGATCAATTAAGTTCTGACAGTGATAACATTTCAAACTTCCTTGTCCCACCAAAGGCACCCAAACATTAGCAGTCAAAGTGGGGCGATATGCCTGGATATATTGAAGGACCAGTGGAGCCCTGCACTCACTCTTAAGACAGCTCTTCTTTCTGTCCAAGCGCTGCTCTCTGCTCCTGAACCTGATGATCCTCAAGATGCTGTAGTAGCTCAACAGGTTTGGTTTGCTGAATGTGTTTTCCCATGCTTCTTAACCAAAAAATTTTTTTATTGGCCTTGTTTGAATGTGCAAGAGTTTGTACATTATTAAATCTATATGCTGTCAGCCCTCTTTTTTAGTAATTTCTACTGAAGTTTTGATCACTCTAGCCATTTACCTTTTTTTCCCTTTTCTTATGCAGTATCTTAGAGAGTATCAGACATTTGTTGGTACAGCCCGGTACTGGACAGAAAGTTTTGCCAAGGCCTCTTCTTTAGGGGTTGAGGAAAAGGTTTGTGTTCTTTGTGTATCTAGTCATCTAGATATTCATGGAAGCTAGTAAATACTTTCTCGTGAAGTATGCTCTGAGTA
>JAPDPK010000267.1:0-73588 GCA_031772115.1 Heritiera littoralis | reverse complement strand
TTCGCTATAAACTAAGTGAACCTCTTGCATTTATATACCTACAACAAGGAAGAAGAAGAGTTCCCAAGGATAAAGAACGAAGCGGCACCTTCACAAACTCTAAGAAAGAAGGCTGCAAGGGAGAATCTAGAGAGTCTCCAAAAACCAAAAATTATGTGAAAATTCCAAAAAGACCCCCTATATATACTGTTTCACTAGGTACACCTTCCGGAAGAGTGGAGAACAAATTATATGGATCAGACCAAAAGTAAATGGGCCCAATCACAATAGCAAGCCTGATGAGCTAGGACAGCTTAAAGAAACGTACATGTCTGGCAATGAACCACCATATGGCAATGTTGGGGGACGCCATATGGCAGGTGGCACATGGCACATTACCTACTTCGAGACCCCTCTTGTAGGCAAGAGACCCTTTCGCTTGGCAAGAAATCCTTCCTGCAGGTGGGAGACTTTTTTGCTTGGCAAAAGACCCCTCACCTGGCAAGAGACCGAGCCGTCATGCAAGAGACTATCTTAAGGGTCAAGAGTCACCTTGTGACGATAATAAGACAATTTTACCCTTCCTTCTTTAATGATATTTACAATACCAACATGACCATGTAGGACCCGCTCGTCCAAGTGGAGTGATGTAATTAGACAAAAACTTATCTTTATAAATATGTGACAGATATCATCTTTAAGACTTAATTTCAATTTTTGCTTACAAAGACTATAAAATCCTCTGTTTGATTTAAGTATCGAAACTAGCACATACGGAACAACCCCTGCATCTCTCTGATCGTTTTTTTCCTTACAAAATTCTTGCTGGCACAGTAAGCAAAGATTAAGACATTTTGCGTCAGCATCACATCATTGTTGTGTTAGGTAACAACGAATTTGTTATATCAAGTACGTTGGAATTTGAGATTTTAAACTTATATTTATTATAATTATAATTTCTATGTTTTCCTAATTTGAGAGAGAAAAAAAGTGAGGTTGTAATACAATAATCAACTTACACATGAATTGATATGCGGAAGTAGAAGTGGTAAACCATCAAATAAAAATGATTGAAATAAGGAAGACAGCAAATTGGAGCAATTGCTAACTGGAAATTAAGAGAGACAACTACTTTTTGAATTCTACACCAAGATTCAGCTTAATTATAAAGAAAATTGCAAAATTACAAGTACATTAAAATGAGAAAAATCAAACTACACTAAGCATAAGGTCATCTTTTCCTGTCATCTTTAAAGACAGTACCATTTTGTTTTTGCCTTGATGGGGAGATTTGGTGGTGTTTTGGTGTATTGACCCTTTCACTTCATTTCTTTGCTCTTACCTACAAATTTTGGAAAAAAGAAAAAAGAAAGAAAGAAAAAACAAAATGTGAAGTACCTCAGAAAGATTTTAATTAAAGTTATGGAGCATTTTACAACACAAGACTTTTAAAAGGGCGACCAAGACTTTCAAAATCCATACATGTTTGTGGTGTGAAATGGCTAATTTTAATTCCACTAGCTTAAATCACACGGATGTGTGCTAATTAAAATATAATTTTATCTAGAAAGAATGATATGAAACAAGTAAGACACAGTATTGTCAAAAGTGATTAAAATGATTATTTGATGTTTGTTTTTCTTAACAATTAATTTTTTATTCCAAAAGTAAAATAGAAAAAAAAAGTTTGAATATTAAAAAAAATATTTTTCAAATATTTAAAATTTCAAATTAAATTTTGTTTCAATGAGAAGGGAAAAAAACAGTTTTTGTAAATATCAAAAGGGTTGCATGATTTTGGTTATAAAATATAATGTTTTGTCTCTGAAATAATTTCAAATTATATTTTACCAAGAAGATTAATATATTTAATGTAAAAATATTACTATAAATAGAAGAAATAAAAGAAAAAGGAAATTACTTCTTACTTCATTCATAGATGTTGATTATTTAACATTTTATAATAGTTAGACAAATTTATTTAATTATTAAAACTAAGAAAAGAAAGCACCAGAAATATCTTATATTCCGCAATAAAGCTTTTGAACTTTTTTTAAGAATTGAAAATTATTGAACTTTTATAAGGGGATTTTAGAGAGATCTAATGGAAAAATATTATTATAAATAACACCTTAAAACACATGCTATAAAATATCCTTTTTTATTACTTTTTCATTTATATAAGGTTATTTATCAGTCCTTTATGGATAGAATAAATATGTTGCAATTAAAATTCATAAAAATATGAAAATATCTAATATTTCGGTGATGAAAAAAATATGAAAAATATCTAATATATCAACAATAAAAATCTTAAACTCCGCATTTTCAAGATTGTCAATTTATCACATGTTCACTAAACTGTAATTAGAAATTTAATAAAATTATTAAAACTACTAAATAGATGTGGAAATCAATTATCCCAACTGATTTATTAATTTAAAAATTCCGAGCATGTATCTAGGGCCAGAGCCTCTTGGGGCCCAGGTGGGGGCTTGAGCCCCCATGGGCCCAAATAAAAATATTAATTTAAAGTTAAATTTATATAAATAATATAAAATTCTATTCTTTTTCGATGAATCGACTTTATTATAAGAATATCTGAGACTGAAAATAAACAAAATGTATTCATTAATTTAATTGTTATTACATTAACATTACTTTTATCGGTTGTCATTATTATGTAGATAATGCATTTTCAACAATAAATATATGTTGATTAATTGATTAATAATTGAATGACATAAATTAATCGTGTACTTTGAAAAATATATGTTCCAAAATATTAATATCGAAGCTATTCTGCATGATTTCAAATTATAAAATCATGTCAAAAATAATTAAAAACTTTTTAACAATTACGACTAAACATATTAAACGAAAGCCCGTTGAATAAATTTTCTAAAATGCATGTATCAAACAATAATTGAAAGAATATCTTATGAACTAAAATGTGAAAGGGGCTAAAGTAAATCATGCAGGAAAGGGAAAGATTAATTACTTTCGCATGCACGCAATAAGGCTGCTAAATATTGAAAACAAGAAAGAAAAGACTTGGCGTCTGCCACCGATGACCTGCCCACGCCATGTATGAGTTATCAAGGGCCAAAATGGATGCATGAGTTCAAGAGCACCCAACAAGCATTCAAACTATCCCTTTCAAAAACTGAACCAAAGCTCAATATTCCATTTCATTGTTGATTGTTCTGCTAATCGTAGAAAACTTTGCCAGTGGCATTTAAGTGATGGCTAATTTGTGATCGAGAGCTCAGGAGCAGGTATACATATATTTGTCAAGGACCTGGTTGGTTTGTCTTCTAGCTTGGAATTCAAGAAAAAAGAAAAGAAAGAAATTCAGTTGGTTTTATTAAATGATATATCAATACTAAATGAAAATAAAAGTTAAAAAATTACAGTTAGAAATTACAATCTATGAAAAAATTTACATTTATCTGACCACTGTTAAATCAAACATCGTTTTTTATTAGGTACCACAGAATAAAATTGTAATCTAAAATGTAAATATTATAATTCGGTTTAAGGAAATATAGTAGGTTTTCATTAAATTAAGCAACGTTTATGCATTTAGACATAGTTTTCTTGAGTTGAATAGACTATGATTTTATAATTGCTGCAAAAAAGGTGAAAGGATATGGTTAAAAAAACGTATTTGTTTTCTAATTATTTTCAAATTTACGGATTTTTGAATGCAAATCAGTCCGATGATGGTTCTTATTTGTTTTTTAAATCAAAATTTTCTTATCTTTCCTGTTTAAATACTTGTGGATTTAAAAAAAATAAAATAATAAAAATGAATAAGAAAATATTTGTCCCCTTAGTTTTTTTGGGCTTGTAGCCCAAAACTAACCCACCAAGTTGAAAGGGAGTTCAGTAGCAAATCCGAATTTCAAACGGTTCACAAATCCAAAAGAAAAAGTGAGGTCCACTATTCATTTTTTTTAATAAATCGAATTAATACGGTGCTTACACCTGGTTGATTTTATCTAAGTTTTTTCTCGGATTTTGTTCATCTATTTTGTGAATTTATCCGTTGTATCCTCGATTTGTTGGATATCTTATATGTTCTTCCTGTAAAGTCCGAATCAAACTCCCTTTTAATTTTTTCCTATTTTTTAAATTTTTTGTCTCAGTTTTTCCATTTGCTTTCTTGATTTTTCTGGTTTTTCTTTCAATTTTTTTTTGTTTTAATAATAATAATAATATGCTAAGAACACCGGTCAAGGCCCGAAACCAACTTTTATCAATAGTAGGGCATACCAATTCATCAGCAACTGGAATCCCAATTATGAATTAAGGTTCAAAATCAAATTTTAAGTCCAAATCTTAATTTTAAAGCTTAATTTAAAAATCAAATTAATCAATGATGAAAATATTTCCAAGTAAATTATAGGATTCATTTATAAAAAATAATCACTTATGTACCATACAAGAGTTGATTTAATTTTGATACTCAAATTAAAAAATAAATTTATTTGTCTCAAATTAAATCAATCTAACAAAATGAGATGTCTTCAACCAGGCTTGATTGATTTTTTAAATATCTTGTCCAAATCCTAGCTCAACTTGTTGGATCCAAAAGGCTCAAAATATTAAATACTATTTTTTTAATTTTTTTAAATATATTTTTAAATTAATTAAAATGAGTAATTAAAATGGCATAGGAGATTGCGTTCAAATTTAGAAAACCTTCTCATTTGACCCAAGGACTGTAAGAATTTTAATTGATTTGAAATCGAGTGGGCCGATTTTAGAACCAATAATACTGGTTTTGATTAATGGGTCGGGTTAACTAGATCCAGTTCCAAATTGGGACGAGTCAACTCGGCCCACTAACCACCTTTAAGTCCAAGATACCTTGAAGTCTGTCTTTGTGGATCTTAATTCTAATGATATAAGATGTTTTGCCCATATACTTCATATCAAAATTCTTAGAGAGAAATTGCTTCACCTCATGCAGCAACCCTTTATCTTTGTTCGCAAACAAAATATCATCCACATATAGGACAAGGAAACAAATTTTACTCTCACTAACCTTTTGATATATGCATTAATCTATGATGTTCTCTACAAAACCTTATGAAGAGATGACATCAAGAAATTTCAAATACCACTGACAAGAGGTTTGTTTCAATCTATATATGGGTTTCTTGAGCTTGCACACCAAATGCTCACCAGATCCTTTTGTTGTTTAATATAGACCTCCTCCTTTAGGTCTCCATTAAGCAATGCTATTTCACATCCACTTGATATAGTTCCAACTCAAAATGAATCATTGCCATAATAACACAAAGAGAATCTTTCTTTGATAAAGGACAAAACTTCTCTATGTAATCGATTTCTTCCTTTTGAGTGAATCCTTTAGCTACAAGTCTTGCCTTATATCTATCAGTGTTACCTAATGAGTCCTTTTTTGTTTTATAGACCCATTTACATCATTACATCATTAGGCAACTCAACAAGATCTCAAACTCCATTAGATGCCATAGAATTCAACTCATCTTTCATGGCATTGTGCCACATTTCATAGTTACTGCAACTCATGGCTTATGAAAATGTTTTAGGGTCATCTTCGACTTCAAAATTATGGTCAGACTCTTGTAGATACACAACACAATCACTAGGAATCCTGATTTCTTCATTCTAGTTAATCTTCTTCATGTTGTCTCGGCATCCTCATGTGAAGTATGTTACACAACTAGTTGCTGAACAGTCTCTAGCAATTTGTTGAATAGTTGGATCTACGACATTGTCATTAGCAACTTGTGGAGCTTCAATGATTGGTTATTCAACATCCATTTGAACTTAAGGGAAGTTATGAAAAACAACGAATTTGTCACTTAAAATGGGAGTTTGAATATCTAAATGATCATTTTCAGAAACTAAGTTCTGAGATTGATCACTCCCATTGATCAAGTCATTTTCAAAAAATTTTGCATTTCTTAATTCCACAATTCTAGTGTTGTGTGATGGACAATAAAATCTGTAACCTTTAAACTTTCAACATATCCAATAAAATGCCCACTTATAGTCCTTAGGTCTAATTTCTCTTCTTGTGGATTATAAACTTTTACCTCAGACAAGCATCCCCAAAAGCATATATGTCGCAAACTCGGTTTCCAACCTTTCCATAATTCAAAAGGCATTTTTGGAACAATCTTAGTTGGAACTTGGTTTACTATATACACTGCTATTTTAAGAGCTTCAATCCATAAGGATTTAGAAAGCTTGGAGTTGCTAAGCGTGCTTCATACCATGTCCATCAAGATTCGGTTTCTTCTTTCTACTGCACTATTCTGGTCTGGAAATCCAAGCAAGGTGCATTGAGCCAAAATCCCATACTCTTCAAGAAACCTTGCAAATGGATCTAGCACTTATCCATCCTCAGTGTATCTACCATAGTATTCTCTACCTTTATCTAATCTCACGATCTTAATTTACTTTCAGCATTGTTTCTCTACTTTTGCGTAGAAAACCTTAAAAGCATCTAATGATTGATTCTTATTATGAAGCAAGCAGAGATACATATATCATGAATAATCATCTATGAATGAGATGAAGTATTTCTGACCATACGAGTCCATATTCGAACTGCCAATATCTGTATGTATGATCTCTAATATGTTTGAACTCCTCTTGGCACTTGTCTTTGTCTTGTTAGTCTACTTTCCCTTTTTGCAATCCACACAAGTATCAAAGTCAATAAAATCCAAAGTACTAAGTACTCCATCATTCACTAACCTTTTACTTCTCTATATGAAGATATGTCCTAATCTCTGATGCCACAACATAGAGGATTTTTCATTCGTAACATATTGTTTAATACCAACATTGCCTTGGACGTGCATTATATTATTTGTAAATGAATTCAAAATAAACATCAATCAATGTACTATTTCCAACAATACCAGATTTATAAAGCAAGGGAAAAGCATTTTCGTAAAATTCAAAGAAAAATCCAAAAGGTACAAATATTGAAACTAAAATTAAATTTCTAGGGTAACTTAGAATATAAAAGGTTTTTTCCAAATTCAAAACAAAACTAGAATCTAAAACTAATCTACACGTCTCAGCTGCTTACGTCTCAACTGCTTCCACTTGAGAACGTATCTTGTTTTCTAAATAGATGCTGTTGACACCTAATTTTGTCACCTTTTTGTTATTATTATTATTATTTTCTTTATTATTATTATTATTTTCTTTATTATTATTCTTATTATTGTTTTTATATATATTATTTATTTCTCATTTTTATCTTTTTATTTTTATTTTTATTTTTATTTTTTGTTTTTTTTATTATTTTTTACTTGTCTGATGTCCAATCTCCTGCCAGCCATCCCATCACCGCCGGCCACCAGTTCCTGTCACCATCTCTGCCAGCCCCTCCTCCCTAGCTGTCTCATCTGTCACCACCCTCACCAAACCCCATATACCAGCCCCTCTAAAAAACCCTCATCAACCACCATTTGAAGGGAAGCCTCGGACCACACAACAACCCGAAACCCTGCACCACCCACCCCCGTCTAGCCACCACTCATCCACCATCATCTCGCCATCATCATCACCAAACTAACATCATCCTCACACCCGAAACCCCAAAAAAACCCAAAACAGAAACTCAACAACCCTTAGCCTCACCACCGAAACCCCTAACCCTAACCAAAAAACCTAAATCCAAGAGCCAAACCCTAGATCTAAGATCCAAATCCCCACCTGCAAAAAACACAACAACAACCAAACACAAGCCTCAACAACAAACAGAACCAAAAAATCAAAAGAAAAAGGAAAATAGGGGTTCGGTTTAGGCGTTTTAGGAAGCTTTGGGTTGCGATATTTTGAGAGGAAGCCGCCAAGGAGGAAGGGAAGGCTGATCCGAAGACCGGAGGCGAAGGCGACGGCGGACGGAGGTAGATCTGAGCTTGAAGGCCGCGGCTTTAGGCTTAAATTTAGGTGTTTTGGGGGCATTTTTTGAGAAATCTAAACCGAGGGATAGAAAGAGCACGTGGAGAGCTTTCGAAAAGTGGGAGCTTTTTCGATTTTCGGCCACCGACGACGGCGGTCGACGGCGGCGGGTGGCGCCGAGAATCGCCCTAGCCGTGACCCTGCAAGGCTTCGTTTTTTTTGTGTGAAAAGGGAAGAAAATGAAATAAAAAAAGGTTTGGTTTTATAGAAAAAGAAAACCGGTGACTCAGGATCCGTGCGCCCGACCTGAGCGCCCGGCCAGCTGAGGAGGGAAAGACCCGCGTGCACGCCCGACCCGGCTCCGGATCCGATTTCCGCGACCCGCTTCCGTTGGCTAATTGGGCTCTGTCGTTTGGGTTGGGTTTTTGGGCCGTTTTGGGAGGTTCTTTTTGGACCTAAACCCAAGTCTTTTGGTATCTTTTTCTTCCTCCTTTATTTATTTAGTATTTACTTATTTATTTTGTTAGATAAGTTATTTTGGGTGTTTTAATATACTCTCATAATATAAATAAATATTTATATATAAAAAAATAAATAAAACTCATAAATCAATATAGGAAATATATATATATATATAGTTTTAAGATGTATATAATATATAAAATATATAAATAACTATATAAGATACATATATAACCATATAATTTTTGAAATAAAAAATTCTTATTATACAATTGAGAAATGTATTTTAGGAAGCTAAAAAAAACAAAAAAATATAGAAAAAGAAAAATAATAATAAAATTTAAATTTAATTAAATAGTTGTCCGATGATGAGATGTTATGGAAGTCACAAGTAGTGATTCCTTAACTGATCCCTAGGTGAGAAGAGTCATCTAATTGTTGCCAAAAGTATTGGAATATTTAGTATAATTTTTCAATAATTTAAATTTATTAAAATGAAAACAAAGTAAGTTTTTTTAAATTAATAATAAAATCTAAAATTAATTAAATTCGTCCGATGATGGGATGCTACGGAAGTCACAAGTAGTGATTCCTAGCTGATCCCTGGGTGAGAAGAGTCTACTAAATATTGTCAAAAGTATTGAGATATTTAGTATGATTTTTCAATATTTAATTTTTTGTTAAAATAAATTTTTAAAAGAAATTAATAATAAAATTTTATAATTCAATTAAATGAATGTCCGATAATGGGATGTTATGGAAGTCACAAGTAGTGATTCCTTAAACTGATCCCTAGGTGAGAAGAGTCGTACTAAATATTGTCAAAAGTATTGAGGTATTTAGTATGATTTTTCAATAATTTAAATTTTTGAAAATTAAATTAAATTTTTAAAATTAATAATAAAATTAAAATTAATTGAATAAAATGTCCGATGATGGGATGCTACGGAAGTCACAAGTAGTGATTCCTAGCTGATCCCTAGGTGAGAAGAGTCGTACTAAATATTGTCAAAAGTATTGAGGTATTTAGTATAATTTTTCAATAATTTAAATTTTTTGAAAATAAAATTGAATTTTTAAAATTAATAATAAAATTAAAATTAATTGAATAAAATGTCCGATGATGGGATGTTACGGAAGTCACAAGTAGTGATTCCTAGCTGATCCCTAGGTGAGAAGAGTTGTACTAATTGTTGCCTAAAAGTATTGGGATATTAGTATGATTTTTCAATAAATTAAATTTTTATTAAAAATGAAAAGGAATAAATTTTTTAAAAATAAAGAAAAATTGATAAACAAATAAATAATAAAATTTAAATTTAATTAAATATTTTTCCGATGATGGGATGTCATGAAACTCACAAGTAGTGATTTATTGACTGATCCCTAGGTGAGAAGAGTTCACTAAGTGTTACCAGAGTATTAGAATACTTAGTGCGATTTTTCAATAATAAGAATTTTTACTTAAAATAAATAAGGAAATATTTATATAAAAAATCAAAATTCATTTGCATCATTTATTTTCTGTTTGCATCATATGCATTCATAATAATTTTTGAAACGAGTGTGAATCTTCCGATGATGAGATTCTATAGAACTCACAAGTAGTGATTCTTAAGAAATCTCTAGGTGAGGAAATTATCCAAAATGCTACCAGAGTATTAGGGTACTTCGAATAATTTTCAATACAAAAGATTTTCACTTATTTCAAATAGAAAAATAAAATCTAAATGTTTCAAAATTAATACAAATGAAAAATGATTTTGAATAAAAAGATTGCAATAAAATAAAATTATTTTAAATATTGACTTAAGACCATTTTATTAAAATTAAAGGATAACACATGATTATTATGGTACCGTTTCTTAACGGGTGTCGTGGGGGTGCTAATCCTTCTCCACGCGTAACAGTACTCCCGGACCCGATTTTGTTTTCGCAGACCAAAAATTGTCTTTTTAATAAAACTTAATTAATTTTGAGATTTTGTTAAAAAGATAAATATTTTAGGTGGCCAATCACACCTAGTAAAAAAAGATTGGTGGCGACTCCTTGTTTTTAAATGTTTTCAAAATCGTTGAGCGCGAAACCGTTACGACAGATGCATTACTCATTAGTCATTGGTTTCCTTTGGTTTAGAAAACCTTGCAAGGTATTTGAAACAAGGATTGTAGAACCAGAATCAATCCACCAAAGTGTGATTAATTTATCTTTCTTCTAAAGCCAAGGCTTATAATTGTTGTAGTCCTTCTTCAGGTATCCTCTTTTTTTTTTTACAAAAAAAAAAACACTTGGATTCCTTCTTTTCAATCTGAATAGGTATTTTACCCTTTCCCCATTGTTTGGTTGTGCTTTGTTATTTTCTTGTGTTGCTGTCGTAACGATTTCGAGTTCGACGATTTTGAAAAACATTTAAAAACAATAGGGAGTCGCCACCAATCTTTTTTGTCTAGGTGTGATTGGTCACCTAAAATATTTATCTTTTTAACAAAATCTCAAAATTAATTAAGTTTTATTAAAAAAGATAATTTTTGGTCTGCGAAAACAAAATTTGGGTTCGGGGGTACAATTACGAGTGGGGAAGGATTAGCACCCCCACGACGCCCGTTAAAAAACAGTACCATCCTAACCACATAGTATCCTTTAATTTTAACAACATAGTCTTGGCTTAAGTTTAATTCATTTATTATATAAAAAATTCGTGCATTTGCTTGAAAAATTATTGTTATAAATGTTTTAAAAGATTTCATTATGAAAATCAACATGAACACCATTTATTGAAAAATTAAATCAAATATTCCAATACTCTGGTGACATTTGAAATAATTTTCCTCACCTAGAGATTTCTTAAGAATCACTACTTGTGAGTTTTATAGAATCTCATCTTCGGTGGAGCTCATGTTATTTGTATAATTGATTAAGGATGTATGTGACATTGATAAAGGAAACATGATGCGTATGGATTTATAAAAAGACTTTTATTTTGATTTTTATATGAAACTCTCGATATTGAAAAATTTAACTAAATATCCCAATATTCTGGTAACATTTAGTTAATTCCTCTCACCTAGAGATCAGTCAAGAAATCACTACTTGTGAGTTTCATGGCATCCCATTATCGGAAAGAATTTCATTTTATTTTCGTTTTTAATATTTATACATATGGAACTTATAAAAAGAACTTTATATTTTAATTTTTATTAATGAAACTCTTAATATTGAAAAATTTAACTAAATATCCCAATACTCTGGTAAAATATAGCTAATTCCTCTCACCTAGGGATCAGTCAAGAAATCACTACTTATGAGTTTCATGACATCCCATCATCGGACGAATTTCATTTAATTTATTTTTATTTTTATTGATTTGTTATTTTTATATATTTTTTTAATATTATATATATTTTTAAAATAAGCATGAAATTGAATATTGAGAAATAATATCGAATATCCTAATACTCTGGTAACATTCAGTATAATTCCTCTCACCTAAAGTTTTTCGAAGAATCGCTACTTGCGAGTTCTACGAAGACTTATCATCGGGATTTCATACTTATTTTATTTTATTATATTTTTGTTTATTATATTATTCTATTCATTATTTTTGCCATGATGATACGTTAAAAATACTTAAACAAACATCTCTATAAAACAAATGAATGAATAAATAAAACGAAAAAGGAAATATACCCTCATCGGGCGGGCGAGCTCCTCGAACGAGCGAGCGCAGGGATCTTCGATCTCCTCGGGCGGGCGAGCTCCTTGAGCGGGTGAGGGCGTGGATCTCGGTCGCATCGAGTGGGAGCAACACGCGGATCCTGCTTCTCCTCAGGCGGGCGAGCTCCTAGATCTTCCCTCTCGAGCGAGTGAGCACTCGGGCGAGCACACGGGATCTTCCCTCTCCTCGGGCGGGCGAGCTCGCAGATCTTCCCTCTCGGGTGGGCGAGCGCTCGGATTTTCAATCTCCTCGAGTGGGAGCAACATGCGGATCCTACTTCTCCTCGGGAGGGCGAGCTCCTAGATCTTCCCTCTCGGGCGAGCGAGCACTTGGGCGAGCACGAGGGATCTTCCCTCTCCTTGGGTGGGTGAGCTCGCAGATCTTCCCTCTCAGGTGGGCGAGCGCTCGGATTTTCAATCTCCTAGAGTGGGAGCAACACGCGGATCCTGCTTCTCATTGGACGGGGGAGCTCGCGGATCTTGGTTGGGTCGAGTCCACACGTGGGTCGCCTCCTTTATTCTTCTTTTTTTTCCTCAGCTATAAAAGGCAAACCCTTTTTTTAACTCATTTTCATCCGATTTCTCCAAAAAAAACTCAAAAACCTCAAAATCCTCTCAGCCATTCCTTCCCCAGACGACTGCCGGCCGCCGTACGTCCGTCACCAGTGATCTTCCTGACAGCCTGAAAACACTCTACTCCCCCTCCTTTACTCCGATTCGAGCCCCGTTTAGCCCAAAAACACTCCCAAGTTCACAGATCTGACTATCTCCGAAAGCTTTTTCCTTTTTTTTGTGTTTTGTTTTTAAATCTAGTTAGATCTGGTTGTGATTCTCTTTGTGGTTGCCGTTGTTTGGTTTGCTTTCTCTTTTTTGCAGGTTGATGGAGATTTAGGTCTGAGATTAGGCTCGGGATTCTCGAGTTAGGGGTTTCTGGATCTGGGTTGGGGTTTGGTTTCCTTCGGTGTTGGTGGTTGGAGGCTTTGGGGTTGTGTGGTGTTGGTAGTGGTGATGGCGATGGATGCTTACGGCGGTAGCGTTTGGCTGTTGGCGGAAGTATACGGTGATGATGATGATGGTGTTTGGGGTTGGTGGTTGGTGGTTGTATGGTCGGTGGTGATGAATGGTGTTTCGGGGTTGGTGGTGATCGAATGGTTGAGGATTGGTGTTTATGCGTTTTCTGGATCTCTGTTCTCTCTATCCGAAGAAGTCCCCCCATCCTTTTGCTTGAGGTCTTCTTAAAACGATTTTGGAACCCCCCTTTTAGCCTTTCAGAGTCACAAAATCAATAGGTTCCTGTTAGAGCGGGATTCACGGCATGGGGAAGGTGAAAATTTGCTGGAACTCAAGACCTAGGGAAAGGGTTGAGGCGCCGGTGGCACCATTTTTGACCTAAGCTATAGCCGGCCAACAGTCTTCCCATAAATGTGATGGGAAATCAAACAGAAAAGTAGTAAAAATAAAATAAAATAAAAAAATAAAAATAAAACACATAATAATAACAATAATAGGAAAATCAAATAATAATAAAGATAAAAATAAAAATAAAACACATATAATAATAATAATAATAGGAAAATCATATAATAATAAAAATAAAAAAACAAATAATACAAATAATAATAATAAAAATAAAATAAAATAATAAAAAAATCAACTCAGCCCATTTTAATGAGCTTGGAAGCCCAATACTTCAATTTGGACTTTGAGAGCCTAATTGAATAGAGTCCTATCGATTTGGACAAAATTCGGTGTCTACAATTGCCCTATGTGCACTTTCACCCATTTCCATTATCAATCTCCCTTCCTCTTGAACATGCATGGCCAGGAGTTCATTAATTGACCATTTTTCCTTATGTGTATTGTAAGAAATTTTGAAAAGTCTATATTGATGTGGAAGAGAATTCAGAATAAAGTGCACAAGGAAATATTCCAACATCTCAACCTTAAGAGACATTATGTCCCTCATCTGCATGATACGCTCATGCACACCTCTAACATTGGTGAGTTTTATAGATGATAACTTTGTCATTAGGGTGCTAGCTAGTGCCTTATCTAAAGACTCAAACTATTCATCAATAGCCTTTAGCAATTCCTTGACATTTTTACACTCAGGGATTGAACCACAAATACTAGTAGATATGCGTGCCCTTATTGAATATCATACCTAAGCGATTAGATTGCTTTCGTCATTCATACATGGCAATCGCAGCCTGAGAGCTAGTTTTAGTAGGTACAAGTGTATCATCCTTCCTAATGGCATAATCAATGTCCATGCATCTTAATTGAAGAAGTCTTTCCATACCTTATTGTTATCACTACTTAAACAGGGAATACACATTTTTATCAAAAAAATTCATAAGTTGTATAACTGTAAATAAATCAAATATTCATACTTATGTTGCAAAATTTGACGCAAATAAACATATATCATGCTTTACCAATGTAAATCATATATCAAATATAAATCAAATAACATATAAAACTATCTGTAGGTGAAGTTCTAATTTAAACAGATTCATATATAAACTTTACACTGAAACTTGTTGTTACACAAAACAACAATAAGGTATGCTGACGTCGATGTTCGTACGTAGTCTCCACGTGTCTCCAAGAAGCTTCTGTAAAAAAAAGAAAAGTCAGAGAGACGCAGGGGTGGTTTCCTGCGTAGACACTCCGATACTTAAGTTAGCAGAAAATTCTTCAGTATTGGGAAGCGTAAAAGCCAGTAGTCAAAAATTAGGGAATAAAGTTGTACCTGAGGGCCTATTTATAAGCCAATGTTTTAGGTTAATTGCTTGAGGATAAATCTGTCATCTTACTGAGAGTTTGTGTCCCAATATAACACAAGTTCCTCGAAGACTGGGAGCATTCGGAGCCTGTGGTCGGCGAGAGATTCGTACCACGTGACGCGTGTGGCGACAGGTGTCTGTCGCTAGCGGGAACATGAGTCAAGCGCCACGTGTCGCATTATGGCTGTATGCGACGGACAGGGTCTGTCGCAAGGCGATAGGTGTCACGCATGCCAGGTGTCGCGTTATGATTGCAGGCGATAGGTAAGTGAGTCTGTCACCCAGCGACAGGTGTGGTAATGCCCTTTGCCTTTACCGCCGAAGGCCACGTAGGCAGCCAGTCTTCGCCACGTGATGATCTCTGACGCCATTGGGCCTGGCCCAACACAGGTAGACTTTGCTATATCAATTGCTCCCCACTCTCTTGTTGGATTTCTCCAACCAAGAGAGTATAAATATGTGTTTTTTGGGCTTTAGCCCAATGTGAATAGTCCCCTTTGTTTTTTGTGATTTCTTCTGGTATTTTTTGCAGGTGAAACAGCTCCATTTTTGCGGGAGACGCAATCAGGCGCGACGTTTGGCATTCCCTGTCGCGGCTATATAAATCGCTGGGAGCCGCCGAGAGACTGCAGGAAAACCTCTGAACAGCCGTTTGTCGCCACCTTTCAGCTTTCCCACCTAAGAGTCTGTCATCGAAACACTCTCTCGCTCTCACACCAGGAGTCTCTCGCTTCTCTCATTGACAGTAAGTATACATCTGTCGCTTTATTTATTCACCTATCACATTGAGTTTAGATCTCCCGCGGGTGTCTTGGTCTTTTGCGTTTGGTTTTAGGTCTCTCGCGAGTGTCATACTCAGTATGTCTGTTGCCACAAAGGGTCTTTAGCCTAAAGGGTCTGTCGCCTGTAAGGTCTGTCGCTGGTAGAGTTTGTCGCCGGGTAGTTTTGACTTTTTTGCCATGTCTGTACTACGCCCGGGTAAAACACTTACAACGGGTGGTATCGTGTGTTCTTTGACAAATACTGACTTGGAAGATATTAGGACTCGTTTCCCTCTTCCTTCGAGTTATAGCTATAGACTTCCAGTGCAAGGGGAGGTTACGCCCAACTTGGTTAGAAACGGTGTGGCCGTTCATAAGGCTTCTTTGTCTTTCGGTTTTCGCTTCCCTCTTCCGGAGTTTGGCGAAGCATTTCTTAGATATAAGGACATCGTCCCGTGTCAACTCCATCCCCATGCATGGGCTCAGCTGGTAGCGTTCTCCATAGTGTGTCATAATCTGGGTAATACTCCAACAGTCCCTCTCTTAAGTGCTTTTTTCAAAGTCCGCAAGCTGAAAGGGTTGATAACGTTCTCCCTTCAACGGTTAACGGTCAAGGAGTTTCCTAATAATAAAATCTTCGCGGATCTCCCCAATAAACTGCGTGGCTTTGAGAATGAATGGGTAGTTGTTGAGATTCCAAGCGACCTGCGGATTCGCTCTAGATGGAATCATGATACCTCCGACCACTCACAGCGCGCAGGAAGATTCAAAACAGAAATTTTAAGAGACCAATTTGGTGAGCCTATTCGGTGAATCTGTTCTACTGGGGAACATAATTTATTTTCCCTTTTAACCCCAGAGAACATTGCCGCAGCCGGTTGGGGGGTAAGCAGAGCTGTTCATGGGGCTGCTACTGTTTCGTCTGACCTCCCTACGACTCCACGCGTATCTGACGCTGGTCCTAGTCAGCCATCCCCGGCACCCGTAGCCGAAGCGTCCATCCCCATCGACCGTCTTGTAGATGAATCCTCTTCAAAATCGGAGGACGAGATCCCTGCAGTTGCGGGTACTAGTGACCAAATAGAGGAGAACCCTGAGTGGGCTCAGGCTGACGCCTTTGGGAGTCCTTTCGTTGATTTTCTGTTGGCTTCCAATTTGGATAGTCTAGAGGACTTTGGTGGTTTTCTAGGTTTTCAATCCTTTTTTTACTTCTTGTACGCGTGTGCATGGCGTTTTATTTGGTCGACTAATCTTTTCTATTTATATTGTGCAGGCATGAACTTCCAAGATTTAATGCGTAGGAGGGATGCTAGTGCTGCTGCTCGAGCGGCTCCTCCTCCTCAGGCACAAGTCGGAGCCCCATCTGGACCGGCTCGTGCTCCTACCCCTCCTCCACCTTCTACTGGCCAATCCAACCGTCCTACACAGGAGGCTGGAAGGAATAAACGGAAGAGGCCTCTTGTTTCTGATCACAGTTCGGAAGGTCGTGAGAGCTCTGAGTTCCAAAGGAGCGATTTGGCCCGTCAAGAAGGTGGTTCTCGAGTCGTTGAGGGTAGATCAGCTCCTCGCTAGCCTAGGCGCAAATACAGAAAGAGGCTAATTATTGAAGCCTCAATGCCTACGAGACCGATCCTACCTAAGGTGGCCGATCCTACTATAAGGCGCTATACAGTTGACGGCGGGGTCGTCGTCGATGGAGAAGATTTCCAGACTTATCCCGGAGTGAACGACAATGACAGTATCGAGAAGGCCGGGATAGCGTCTCGACTGGCTTAGAGCACTATCCTTCCTTGTGACGAGGCGGGGCTTTTCACGAACATCCTAGAAGCGGAGGATACTTCTGATTATCTCGCTATGAAGGTGAGAATTTTGTTTTTGGTAACTAAATTCCTCCCTTTTTAACTTCTTTCGCCGAGTTTTCTGAATTATTTTTGTTTTTTATCTTGTCAGAAGGCTCAACTCATTACAGCGGTCAATGCTCGGCATAGGGCCCTTAGGGAGCAAGCTGATAAGGAGATTGGTGAGCTTCGAGACCAAAGAATGGAGCTTACGAACGAGGTTGTCCAGCTTCGCCCCTATCCCAAAAGGATGGAGGAGTTGAGTAAGAAGAATGCCGATCTCGAGCAAAGGCTTCGAGAAGAGCAGGCGAAGGTGGCTTCCCTTCAAGGGTACCGGGAAGCTTACAGTAAGGCCGTTGATGACCGGGGAGCTATGGAGAGGCAACGAGATGAGGCCATTGAGGAGCTGCACAATGTACTAGATCGTCAAAGAGAAGCTCGAATCAAGGCCGTTCGTGAATATCGCTTGTCACAGCACTGTTTTGACAAGAAAACAGAGTTCGCGATGGGATTCATTAAGTACGGTTTCTACTTAGCTCGTTCTTGGTTGGAGAAGCACCGACCTAGTGAGGCTTTTCCTGAACTGCTCTTCACTGAGGAGGCCAAGTACTATGACGCTCCTTCTTGGACCAAGTATGAGCCCGACTCACAAAGTCCAGAGGCCTATTTAGCGGAGGGAGCCATCGATAAGCTGGACAATCTTGAGGGTCTGTGGCCTCCTAGGCAACCACAACATCAACCTGAGTCTTTTGAGACACCTGATCGATCTGAGCCTCCAGCAGTGCGTGACGTCCCTGAGTCTATCGAGGCAGGCGATCAGCCTGAGTCTATGGAAGCACTGCTGGGGTTAGACAGCGATGAGTTCCAGATTTCTGATTCTGCAGCTGTTGATCCTGTGCCAGACTCCGCTGCTGTAGTAGGGCCTTCAGGTGATGTTTCTGCTTTCGCGATGGCTTCTTCGGCTCCCCAGGATCCTAATTCTTCGACTCCTTCAGTTCTTGAGCCTCAAGCTTCTCACGATGCTAGCGATGATGTAGTACCTTCTCCGTGGTTATTGCCGTAGATTAGAGTTTTGGACCTTTTTTTTTTCCGAACTTCGATGTACAAATGAAAGATATTTTTTTCCTTCAGTGGCTCTTTCTTTTGCCTATGTACAGCTTTGTCATTTAATGAAAAATACTGTATCATTTGGTAGCTCTTTCTTTTTGCCTATGTGAATAGGTACACAGTACACAGATTTATCTTGCGTAGCTTTACCTTTACACCATGTTCCATGTTGCTCCCCAAGTTCTTCTTTGAAGCGGTGGTGTCATTTCGTTCAAAGATGAACTGAGCGTTATGCCTATCTTGCATTCTTTTCGCTGAAGGACTTATTAGAATAATCAAAACTAAACATGCCAATGTGTTAACCATAATTTGCAATATATTAATCCGCGAAGTTTGTAACGTACCTCGTAGTTTGTAACTTTACCTTTCGCACGCACTTTTCGTGTTGGAGGACTGGTCTTTGCCCGTCTCGCACCTTTTATGCTTAGTGTCTTTTGGATTTTCCCGTCTTGCATTTTTCGCTTAGGGAGTTTTGTATTTGCTCGTCTCGCACATTTTTCGCTTAGAGACTTTTTTATTTGTCCGTCTCGCACATTTTTCGCTTAAAGACTTTAGTTTGCTCGTCTCGCACCTTTTGTGCTTAAGGACTTTTTTATTTGCCCGTCTCGCGCATTTTTCGCTTAGGGACTTTAGTTTGCCCATCTCGCACCTTTTGTGCTTAGGGACTTTAGTTTACCCGTCTCGCGCATTTTTCGCTTAGGAACTTTTTTATTTGCCCGTCTCGCGCATTTTTCGCTTAGGGACTTTAGTTTGCCCGTCTCGCACCTTTTGTGCTTAGGGACTTTAGTTTGCCCGTCTCGCGCATTTTTCGCTTAGGGACTTTTTTATTTGCCAGCTGTTGCCTCATTTCAATGCCTGTAACACATAATTTGTCTCACATATTGCGTTAGAGAATATAGAAAATGATTGGCTGGCCTTTATTCATGAATCAGAAAAATAATAACATCTGTAAAGTGATGTAGCAATAGATAGGAAAGTAAAGACAAGAATAATAACAATCAGAAAGCAAAAATTATAATGTTTACTGCCAATATAGCTTAAGATGGTTGGCATTCCAAGTCTTTGAGATCTTCTTTCCTTGCAAGGTTTCTAGGGTGCAAGTGCTAAGTCCGACCATTTTTCTGATTCTGTATGGTCCTTCCCAATTAGCCCGGAGCTTTCCATCTTTCCTCTGGGCGTTTGTAATTGCCGACTTTCTCAATACAAGGTCTCCTTCTTGCAATTCTTTGTTCTTGACCCGTGCATTGTAATAAGTGGCTACTCTCTGTTGGTAAGCAGCCATCCTCACCTTTGCCTGGTCTCTCAGCTCATTTATCAGGTCAAGATTTTCCCTTAGTCCCTGAGAATTAAGTTCCTCAATGTAAGGGACTAGTCTAGGTGACTCAGCTCCAACTTCTACTGGGATGAGGGCTTCAGTGCCATATACCAGATTGAACGGTGTTTCACCTGTTGACACCTTGCTTGTCGTTCTGTAAGTCCATAGGACACTTGGGAGCTCATCTACCCATGCTCCCTTTGCCTTGTCCAGTCTAGTCTTCAACCCGTGCAGTATAGTTCGATTGCTCACCTCTGCCTGTCCATTGGCCTGTGGGTAAGACACAGAAGATATTCTTAGGAGAATCTTCAGGCCACTATAAAAATTCCGGAAAGCATCACAGTCGAACTGCTTCCCATGATCTGCATTTATCACACAGGGGATCCCAAATCGGCAAATTATGTCTTTCCACACCATTGCTTCCACCTTCTTCTCAGAAATTATAGCCAAAGGCTCGGCCTCTATCTATTTTGTGAAATAGTCTGTGGCCACAAGCAAATACTTCCTTTGTCCTGAGCCTAGGGAAAAAGGCCCCAGGATATCTAGTCCCCATTGTGCAAATGGAGTTGGTTGGAGAGTGTTTTGAAGAGCCGAAACAGGCGCAGTAGTTATAGGAGCGAATTTTTGACACTTTTCACATCTTCTTACTTTGTCTGTGGCATCCTTCCTCAGTGTAGGCCAATAAAACCCCGTGCCCAATATTTTTGAAGCCAAGGCTCGAGCCCCCAAATGTTCACCGCATATTCCCTCATGAACTTCAGCTAAGGTGTACTCAGCCTGTTGGGGCCCTAGACACTTCAACAGGGGCATTGTGAATCCCCGTTTATAGAGTTCCCCATTCACCACGATAAACCTGGCACTTTTTAACTTCAGCCTTCGAGCTTCGTCTCTGTTAGTGGGGAGTGTGCCCCCCAGTATGTAGTCTTTGATTGGACTTCTCCAATCGCCTCAGATTTCGACATCACAGACATCTTCTTCTTCAATACTTGGCCTAGCGAGGGATTCTACTTTGACCATACCCCTTTTGACTCCTCTAGAAGAAGCCAACTTTGAAAGGGCATCTGCATGGTTATTCTCTGACCGGTTTATCTGGGTCAATTGGAAGTTCTTAAATGACTGTGCCAATAATTGCACTTTCTGCAGATAAGGGACTAGAGCGGGTTCTCGTGCTTCATACTCACCCGAGAACTGGTTTACCACTAATTGCGAATCGCTATGGGCCATTAAGTTGCTGACTCCCATTTTCTCAGCAAGTTTCATCCCAGCTATCAAGGCTTCGTACTCAGCTACATTGTTCGAACTTGGAAAGTCAAAACGTAGGGAATACTCATAGGTTTTCCCTTCAAACGAAGTTAGCACAATTCCGGCTCCACTGCCATCCATGTTACGGGCTCCGTCCACAAATAATTTCCACCAAACTATCTCTGTTTGTACACGGACTTCTCGGCCAGTGCATTCTACAATGAAATCTGCTAACGCCTGCCCTTTTATTGCTTGGCGAGGCTGGAAGTGTATGTCATATTCACTTAATTCGATGGCCCATTTGATCAGACGACCGGAATGCTCTGGTTTCTGCAGGATTTGTCTCAAAGACTGATCCGTTAAGATGGTCACCGAGTGAGCTTGGAAGTAAGGTCTTAACTTCTGGGTTGCCATCACTAAGGATAAAGCTATCCTTTCAACTAAAGGGTACCTTGTCTCGGCATCTAGCAGGACTTTACTCACATAATAGATCGGGCAATCCCTATCTCCTTCTTTCCTTAATAGGACTGCACTTATAGCTTTCTCTCCTACACCGAGGTACATGAGGAGGTGATCTCCGGGTTGTGGTCGGGATAACAGAGGCAACTCTTTTAGGTAGTCTTTCAACCTTTCAAAGGCGTCGTTGCACTCTTCTGTCCAATTAAAGTTTTTTCCTGCTTTTATTGCCTTAAAAAATGGTAGACTTCTTTCAGCTGATTTGGACAAGAAACGACTCAAGGTTGCTATCCTTCCTGTCAGCCTTTGAACTTCTCTTACAGTATTAGGCGGCCTCATGTCCAATATAGCTTGAACTTTCTCGGGATTAGCCTCTATTCCTCGATTAGTAATCATGAATCCCAGAAACTTTCCAGACCTCACCCCGAATGAGCATTTATTGGGATTCAACTTCATCTTGTATTGTCGCAGCACATTGAATACCTTAGTCATTTTCTCAGCATGTGATTCTCCTTGTCGGCTTTTGATGATCATGTCATCAACATAAGCTTCCATGGTGTTGCCCAACAAGTCTTGGAACACCTTATTTACCATGCGTTGGTAGGTTGCACCCGCGTTTTTCAAACCGAAGGGCATTGCTCGGTAACAATATGTCCCAACATCGGTAATGAATGAAGTCTTTTCCTCATCATCCGGATGCATCATGATTTGGTGGTATCCCGAGAAGGCATCCAAGAAGCTAAGTAATTCATACCCACAAGTTTCGTCTACCAATTTGTCAATTCGAGGTAGTGGATATGAATCCTTAGGACAAGCTTTATTTAGATCTGTGAAGTCCACACACATTCGCCATTTCCCGTTGGCTTTCTTCACCATCATAACATTAGCCAACCACTCAGGATAATTAACTTCTCTGATGAATCCTGCTTGCAACAACTTCGAGATTTCTTCGTTTATTGCCTAGTGCCTCTCTGGAGCAAAATTCCTCTTCTTCTGTTTTATCGGCTTTGCCCCTGAGATTACGTTTAACTGATGGCAAATAACTTCAGGGTCTATTCCAGGCATATCGGCTGGGGTCCATGCAAACACATCACAATTCTTTTTTAAGCATCGGACTATCTCCCTTTTAACTTCTTCAGGCAGCTGGCTTCCCATATATACTATTTTCCCTTTATCTTCGCCATCCAACTGGATTGTTTCCATTTCCTCATCAAGTTTTGGTTTAGGCGGTTCTTCAATTGTAAGGGTTTCCTTCCTCTGAATCCCTTTGCATGTGGCGGAATGGACATTACATGTTCTGGCTTTCTTTTGATCTCCCCTTACTTGTCCAACACCGTGGGGAGTCGGAAACTTCATTAACAAATAGCAGGGGTGCACTACTGCTCTCATGTCATTTAACAATGGCCGCCCGAGGATCATATTGTACGCCACTGACGTTGACTTCACCACCATAAATAACACTTGTCGAGTGACACACTTCGGGCTTTCCCCCAATGTCACAGGTAGCTGAACTGCGCCTTCCACCTTCACTTTTTCTCCTGAAAAGCCATACAGTGGTGTGGTTACTAGCTTCAGTCTATCATTCGAGATGTTCATTTTCTCAAAGCAACTCCAGTAAATCAAATTTACCGAACTCCCATTATCAACTAAGATGCGACTCACTGGGTGTTTTGCTATTACCGCCGAAATCACCATTAGGTCATCATGAGGGATCATTACATCACCTCTGTCAGCTGGCGTGAAAGTAATGGGCTCTTCATCATGCTTTTCCTCCATCACCGAATTAATTTGATAAGCCTGTCGGGCGTAGGTCTTTCGAGATGAAGAAGAAGTGCCAGCTAATGATTCACCTCCGGATATCACGTTAATAGCTGGCCCTGTGGGTTCATTATCTTCCTCTCGATTTCTTCTTTCTACCCTTCTGTCATTATCTCCTCTTTCACCTTCATTTCATCTGACAGGTCCTCTGTTTTCACCTTTTCTATCTCTGAAATTGTTTCCTCTGTTTTGCGCAGGATAGTTAGTTCTATCACCTCTCCATACAAAACGGTTTATTTTTCCCTCTCGTGCTAGCTTTTCTAGTTGATTCATCAACTCCTTACATTTTTCGGTTGTGTGCCCAAGCGCTGAGTGATAATCGCAATACGACCTTAAATCACGGCCCAGATTCCCTGACGCCTTCTTTGGAGTCTATATAAGACCTGACCCCTCAATAGCTACTAATACCGTAGCTCGAGATTCAGTGAGTGGGGTATAAGCAGAGTATTTCAGTGTGGGAGCTTTTTCAAACTTCCTTGGTTGGCTAGAAGATGCTTCAGTGACCTCTCTTCCTCGTTTCCTTCCATCCTTGGTTTCTCCTATCGTCGCCATTTTCATTACTTCCTCATGGGTTACATACTTATTTGCACGGGAGAGCAGGTCTAAGATGGTAGTTGGCTGGTCTAGCGACAGGGATTCTTGCAATTTCTCAGACCTTGTCCCTTGTAACATAGCCGCCACAGCTATACCGACTTGCAGATCTCGTACCTCTAAGGTCGCATCTCTAAACTGATCTACATAACTCTTCAAAGACTCCTTAGCTCCTTGCTTAATAGTGAGCAGATAGGTCGGTTCCTTCCTTCTTTGACTATTCACCTCAAGCGCCTTAAGAAACTCACTTCGCAATTGGTCAAAAGAGGCAATAGACCTTTCAAGCAAGTTATTAAACTATTTCATCGCATGTCCGGACAGAGTTAAGGAGAAGGCCCTGCACATTATCTCGTCCTCCCATCCATGTAGCAACATTAGGGCATCATAATTTTGCATATGATCATAGGGATCCGTCTTCCCAGTGTATTCGATCATCTGCGGCATTTTGAACTTTGAGGGCAAAGGTTTTTGCATGATGTTTGTGCAGAACGGTACTCTTCTTCTCTGGCTCTCTTCTGCAGACACTAATTTTTTCTCATCTAACACCTGTTCAATCATCTTTTTCATGTCTACGGGGGGAGCGAGCTGATTTCGAGCATGAGACGAACCATGTAGGTCTCCGACTACTTCCTTGCCCTTAGATTGAGGTGCGTTTGTCCGTACCATTTGCGTGCACCAAGTGGGGTCAAACTCCAACCCGGTTCCCCAAGTGCTTTGATCTTCGACACCGTTTTTTCCAGCACCTCCAATACCATGGTCTGAGTTAGCACCATCAAGATTTGACAAGTCATGGTGGTGGGCGGTAGACCCTGTCGCCTGAACCCTGTCGCAGTCTCTAAACCTACTGCTTCATCAGTCTCTCGCTGGGTTCCTGCGACAGGCCACCCGCTCCCCTATCGCCTGACCCCAGTCGCAGGCTCTAAATCAGCTGCTTCCTCAATCTCTCGCCGGGTGCCTACGACAGGTTTTCCGCTCGCATGTCCTGCCGCACCCTGATGAATGCCATGCTCTTCCACAGGGGGAACCTCTCACTGACGAGAGGGGTCTGCCGCTATCGTGTCCTCCTATCGCCCAAACACCTGCGGCGAGACACCTCTATTTGTTCCTCCTACCAAGTTCTGCACGGCAGGCGGCAGATCCAACGTCGGGAGAACTCCTTGGAACAGATCCACCATGGCTCGCAGCGCCTGGGTAATTTCTTCGCTCTGTCGTCTCAGAGCTTCAAATTCTACTGCCGACACAGTAATTCTTTCTTCCTCCCTGTTCACCTGGTTTGTCTGGCGAATCTGTTGTTCAGGAGAGCTCACAGAGTTTTCCTCACTTCTGGTCCTTACGTTTGTCGATCTTGTTCTCACCATCTTAGAAAATCTTGGCTTTTTATACGTTTCCCACAGACAGCACCAATTGTTGTTGCACAAAACAACAATAAGGTATGCTGACGTCGATGTTCGTACGTAGTCTCCACGTGTCTCCAAGAAGCTTCTGTAAAAAAAAGAAAAGTCAGAGAGACGCAGGGGTGGTTCCCTACGTAGACACTCCGATGCTTAAGTCAGCAGAAAATTCTTCAGTATTGGGAAGCGTAAAAGCCAGTAGTCAAAAATTAGGGAATAAAGTTGTACCTGGGGGCCTATTTATAGGCCAATGTTTAGGTTAATTGCTTGAGGATAAATCTGTCATCTTGCTAAGAGTTTGTGTCCCAATATAACACAAGTTCCTCGAAGACTGGGAGCATTCGAAGCCTGTCGTTGGCGAGAGATTCGTACCACGTGGCGCGTGTGGCGACACGTGTCTGTCGCTAGCGGAAACATGAGTCAAGCGCCACGTGTCGCATTATGGCTGTATGCGACGGACAGGGTCTGTCGCAAGGCGATAGGTGTCATGCATGCCAGGTGTCGCGTTATGATTACAGGCGATAGGTAAGTGAGTCTGTCGCCCAGCGACAGGTGTGATGATGCCCTTTGCCTCTGTCGCCGAAGGCCACGTGGGCAGCCAGTCTTCGCCACGTGGGCAGCCAGTCTTCGCCATGTGGTGATCTCTGACGCCATTGGGCCTGGCCCAACACGGGTAGACTTTGCTATATCAAAACTATCAAATTATATTCCTTTTCTTAATTCCTATGGGTAAATTAAGAGAACTAATTTAGAACTTCATCCTAATCAATCATACAAATATAATAAAAGTTCATGTGGAATAAGATTTATTATATTAAATATGATTAATTACAATTAATGTCATTTTCCCATATGTGACCAAATATAATTAATATATAATTTGTCATAATCAAAGATGTTGTGGTTTTTCTTTGATCAAGAAAAATTATATAGATCCCATGATATCGAATTTTATACATAAATAATATTTTTACAATCATGTACACAATCAACATATTATGGACAGATAATATTACATACACATATCCATTAATTATGCATAAAATTCAAACATACAAAAATATATCATGAACCAAACAATGATATAAACTTAATGAAAATGCACATTATATATATTAATTAATCAAACAAATTAAATTGGACCCATAAATAAAAAATTAGAGCCCTTTCATTAAACCAAACAATAATTACATTTCCAAAAAATTTTAAATATTTTATTCGTTTGATTTTCCAATTACATAAAGTAATCAATCAACCCCATTTTAACAGCATGATTTGACACAAGTTTGGTATTTTTTAAGTGCATGTTGGGTAGTACTATAGGTTCTTCAAGATTGCTTAAATATCGTCATCCATGTAGCACAGCACAACCTAAGGCAACTAACGATTTTATATTCTATTGATTTTAACTTATTTCTTTACAAAAAAATGAATGAGTACATAGTTTTTTGCAAATTTTCTTTTTTCAAGTACTTTCAACACATTTAAAAACATTTTATACATCAAAACTTGTTCAAACAAAATCAAGGCAGAGGTTTTAAGGGAATGGATACCAACAGAAAGAATTTTGATTGATTTATCTAATGCATTAAGATCACAAATAACACATCATATATCATAAATGTGGAACATGATACTAACCTCCGGCCATTGATACTAAAAATATTAAACTATGATGATGTTACGTTCTTTTCGTATTTGATCTTCTAATCTTAAGTAAACTCAATAATGATGTATTTTCAAAATGCTCAGATTAGGGACCCAATACCGTGCATTCTTTTTTATATACGCAATTCAATTGGTATGTAGTTATCACTTGTAAATATGGATAGGTAATTTTAAAAATTATCAGATGATAATAATAATAATAATATAAAACCACACAGTAAGAAGATTTAAGAGGTTATGAAACTAATCTCAAGTCTTTTATTTCCTATAAAATAGTGCTAATTAAGTGGATAACTTACGTAGTTAATTTACAAGGAGAGAATTAACTATTACATATGGATTCCTAACCTGTTCTTAAATAGGAATGGGTTCAATGAGGACATTGGTAATGTGGTCTTTCAAAATATTCTCAGACATGGTAAATCCATCCCCCTCCTTGTAAGTAAGATCGATTACACGTGCAATGTTAATAACTCGCTTAAGAATTTGCGTTGGGACAACCCTCGGCCTCGTATAACAATTCTCATTAAGCTCATTCCATGCAATCACGAGCCTTTTCCGAAACTCTTCAATTGCTTCCTCTTTCGAAGCGCCATATTGCTTCATATAGCATTTGATTCCACATGCAACCAGTCCTCTCTTCTCCTCATCCTTCAATCACACCAAAGTGCATAATTAGATAAACAGTATACATAAAGTAAATTCTAATCCTAGGCTAACTTGCTCATAGAATATATTATAGGGATTATAATTAGAGTTCATAAATGATGCATTGATAGTGTATGGCTTGTATACATTGCCAATCAATTATGAGATGGCACCTTATATACAGGTCCTTAAAAATAAATATTAATAAAGTTTTTAAACTTATTTTTCAGGGCTTACAAATTTTTAGGCTTACTCATTAATGATGTGTCATCTTATGATTAATTGACGGTGTATAGAAACTATACATTATCAGTACATCATATATAAACCTTAATAATTAATACCTCATTGGTGGCGATATCATCGTAAAGACGGGCTATTACTTTTATCGCTGCAAGAGATTTACTATCACCATTTTTTAACCATTCGAAAATATTGGCATCTGCTGCTTCCATTCCCACCAAGACTTGAGCAATCACTAAAATGGCAGCGCTTGAATGTAAGGCAATGTCCAAATACTCATCGAATGTTGGCAAATAACCTTCATTTGTCCACTCAGCTTCCGCAAGGTAGGAAACAACTATTTTCTTCAACTAATTAATCAATCAAGAAAAGGTCAATTTCAGTGTCATCATAGAAATTAGAAACTGTATATAATTTTTGTGTATAATAAGAAAGATTGATCACCTCATCTTTCGTAAAAGACATGCTGTAAGATCGTCCCTCCTTGCTCACCATCCCATCTACTTCATTGTAAACATTAAGAAGTGCCCCATAAAGAATTTTCAAATAATCTGCAGGTAGCTGATGAACAGCACCAATATCCCACCTAAATACGAACAATTTAAGTACTTATATTAAAAGAATTTCGATTAGTGAATCTCTGAATTTGTTTTTGGATTTTTGAGTTCACAAGTTGATTAATTGGACTTTAGGACGACAATTGAAGTTCAGGTTAATTTGTAGAGTCCATTTAATCGGGTTTTGGACTTTATTTGTCAGTTGAGCTTAAAGGTTAATGATAGTATTTTTGGGCCTCAATCACAAATGGGCTTCAAACTAATTTGTTGGGTACTTTATCGACTAATTGAGCTGAAAACTAATTTGTTGGGTACTTTATCGACTAATCGACTAAAAGAGCTAAGATCTTCTGTTTCTAATCATTATTGTCTTTATCTTTTATTTTGTTTTGTTTATGTTAACTTTGAAATATAAAGGATTTTGATATTATATATGAAAACTTAAGAGAATTAGGGTCCGTTTGGTTTATGAAAATATTTTCTATTTTCATTTTCTATTTTCATTTTCTGAAAACAAGTTTTCATTTTCTGTTTTCTAAATTTTGGAAAATATGTTTGGCACACGAAAATTAAACCTTGTTTTTGAAAATGAAAATTATGAAAATGCGTTAGGTGTCTACATTTTCAAACCAATAAATATGAAAAATAATAAGTAAAATAGACAATTAAACTTATTCAGTATTGTTCAAAGAGACAATTAAACTTATTTTTATTATTCGAAGACACAACTGCAGTTTTATTTATCACTCAAACTGATAAATTCACAATAAAACTCATCCACTAGATCCACTGGCAACAATGGTAAAATAAAACAACCATACAAAAAGAAAATCTTCAATTTCTTATAGCATATAATAAGAAACCAAAAAATGAGAATGAGAAAAAAAAAGTAACTTGATTTGATTTACAATGGTGACTGACGCAATTTTGGGAAAGAGTTTGGGCTTTAGCTGGAAGAAGAAATAGCCAAAGAGAGAGAGAGCAAAAAAAAAGCCAAAGCAAAACTACAATAAGCGTTGAAGCAAGTTTATCATGTAAACCTAAAACTAAAACAAATAATAAAAAAAAATTTTTGCTTGTGTAATGATTCGAACCATGTATCTTTGATATACATTAAAAAAATTTCATAAATCCCGTGTTTTCCAATTCTCCATTTTTTCAAACTATTTCCTTGGAAAACAATGAAAACGTGTTTTTTTTGTTTTCAAATTTTGGCCCATTTTCATTTTCATTTTCCAAAAACATGTTTTCTGTTTCTTCAACCAAACATATTTTCCTTCACATTTTCTATTTTCTATGAAAATGAAAATGGAAAACAGCTCTATTTTCATGAACCAAACGCACACTTAGATTTTATCACACAATGACATATATCTACCTTAGATTAAATCGAAAAATTAAATATAAAAATATTGCTAAATAAACTAGAAATTAATTAAAACTCAAATGTGCACTTATTGGAATGACAAAATTGATGCATGTTTGATGCTTTATATTGATCTTGGTGAAATAATTTTGTGCTTATAATTTACCAAAATCATACTCTGTATAACCAATGTAATTTTTTTTTGGTCAATATATAACCAATGTATTTATACCCTCGGTAAATGTATCAATGCATTTTATTTGAAATTTGGGTGGTTTTATGAATAGGATCGATACCCTTATCGTTATCCAAAGTGTAGTACTTAGCCCACTAGCACTTCTATCTCTTTGATGTAACATAATGGGCCATCTCTCAGTTTTAAAACACATCATTAGGTATAAGAACTAGGTAAACCTTTATTTTTTTTTGTTTTTGGTTACAGGTAAACCTTTATACCCGTGCTTAGGGAGGGAAACTTTTGTGCTAATGCTTTGGCAAAGTTAACTTCTGAGATTGATGAAGATTAAGAGAAGCTTCATGATCCTCCAAGTTTCCTATGATCTCTCTTAGATGCAGATGCTAGGGGATGGCCTTTCCAAGGGGTTGTAGTCTAAACTAAATTATTTATTTTGTGTTCTTAATTTCTCTTTGTAAAAAAAAAAATAATGCGGATTTATTAGATAATTAGTTAAACCTTGTTTCATGTTTTTATTATTTGTTAAGGTTAAGTATCTACTTATTCATATTTTATTAGGATTAGTCACAAAAAATGAAAAATAGAAAAAACATATATGAATCTAGGAAGCCAAGTTACATTAGAAAAATTACCTATAAATTTAACTATATGAATCTTTAAATTTAATCATTTGAAAATTTTAAAATAGCATAAATTGAAAGTGAATGCGATTTATTCAGACAGTAAAATTCTAAGGCGAATGATACTCCTAAAAAATTTATAGGTAAGAAAATTTTTTTTTAGATTAAACCAGATTGATAAAAGATCTAAAGAGAATTTTCAATACCAAATAATTAACATTCATTTCCGAATAAAATAAAAAATATATATATATATATATAATAAAGAATAATAATAACTTTAAAAATGATAGAAATTAGATAAATAGTAAGATTAAGAAATTTCATAAAACATTTAACTAAACCGTAGACAAAGCCTCTTAAAAAAAGCCAAATGCTACTCTTTGAATACTCATGAAATTAGAGAACTTTCTCAAGGTTTGAACTAGATTATAAAGGAAGGATCTTAGAAAGTATTTAATTATCGGTATTAATATCAAACAAAAGGCAAATTAACAAGTATGGCTTGGTTTAGTAGTTATTATCATTCTTTAGAAGAAATTAAGTTTGAGATTTGATTTTTCGTTCTCTTTTTGTAAATTTAAGGAGACAATAAAAATCATACCTTTGTACTGCATCTGTGAAATATTGAAGTTCTTCGAATGTAGCATAGGCATCATAGGTATCATCTATAAATCCCAAGACAATTAGCAGTTTTGCAAATATGTTTCGGGCACGTGCGTAACGTGGCTCGAAGTAAAATCCAATCGCCCAAAAGAAAATCTCCACCGTTCTGTTTCTTGCGTAAGAAAGACTTGATGCTATGTTTAAGTCTTTGGACCAACTACATCACATATAACAAAGTTTGTCATTATTCAAAGTCAAAGTCTGAAGATAAAATTGTTATGCTTGAAATCTACAAGCGAAAATAATACTTGTATTAAACTATGAGTTTGTATATGATGCATTAATAATATATAATTTTTATGAATTGTCAATGTATTAGAAGTTAACATATAATCAATAAGCAAATTAAAAAAAATACTAAATCTTTAAAAATAAATACAAATAAATTTTTTTTAATTTGTTCGTAAAGACTTATTGATGAAATATCAACTTCTGGTGCATTGATAGTTCATAAAAATTATAAATTGTCAGTACATGATATATAAATCTTTAAACTATAGGGAATATATATTTACCTCAAAAGGATGCTTAGTTCTTGTTGGTGTAGAAATTGTACTAGGTTGAAATCAAATTTGGCGAATTTGAGCAGTGTTTCATTTGGCAAATCTCCTTTTTCGTAGAAAGATATATATTGCCTTGCTTCTACTCTTGGCATACCTTTGTGGTAAGGTCGATTCAAAGCATTAATTATGTATTCTCTAAGATGGGGACTTGATCGTTTTCCCAGGGATTCCAGGTGCTTCAATGTGAAAGCAAGGGCTTCTTCTAAAATTTTCTCCCCATTTATTCTAAATTGGCTAGCTTCATACAAGCTTATCATGCCTTGAATATTACTAGCTAGCTCTTCCTTGAACTCACCACCACCGTCCATAAACTTGTTAAACACATCTGGTTCAAAATCCATTACATTGGATCACGTAGCATTCTTTATTGTTAGTGAAGATGAAAAATGTTCTCGAAGGACTAAGAAAGATTTCTTTTTTATATAGATATTTTTATGTCATGTGAACATGATCACGTGGTAAAGGAACTAATGTAAAATGTCTTATAGGAGTTTTAAAGGTTGAATGATCAAAATAATAATTTTTATAAATACAAGACGGTAAAAGCAAAGGTCGGCAACGTGAATGCATGAACTTGCAGAGAATCCATGCATTTTAATATATAAGATTGGTGATCAAGACGGTAATATTCAAAAGGAGTGATTAAAACAAATAGATTTTAAATATTTAAGTAAGCAAAAAAGTATTTAACTTATTCGATTTGCGTAAATATTTGTAAATGGGACTTACCACAATGAATTCGATGACCATGTGACCTGAAAACTTGAAATATCGTTGCAACTGTTTGCAAGTCGTAGTCTTTATTGTCATCAATTAATTTAGGATATGAAGCAAAAAGATTGCTTAGTTCCTCTTCGATCTCATTCTCAAAGTGGTATGATACTCCAAGGCGGCATAGAGAGTTGATGAAGAGGATTTTTTCTACTTGGTCAGTTTGAGCCATTAGCATGCGCTTCACCTCTTTTTTCAACTCGTCTGCTTCGCCAGATAATGAATCAAATTCCTGTGACAGGCAAAAGGAAAGCAACTTAATGGACAAACGAATAGAGGATCTTCCATTCACCTTATGGATACTTTACCCTTCTTGCATTTCAAATAATAATAATTGTTCACTATTTTAATTATATGTCTTAAAATCATGGTTTTATTTCATTTTCCAATACCAGAACTTTTATGATTTTTCTGTCTTCTATTTATTAGTTTTTCATAACATTTTATATGCTGTGTGTATTGAGATGTTCATAGATTGGACTGGATTTGATCTCATTTTTTATTCATATTTTGATATTATTAATTATATTTTTTAAAAAAGAAAATATATAATTTATTTATATAATAATTTAACTAAAACAGGTTAAATCAAGTTAAATACATATATAAATCTTATATCTAAGCTCGACCCAATCGTCCTTTACATATTTAATTTTGTGAAGTTTTAATTTTAGAATAAAATTCTGCGTAGATTTTCATGATCCAATCTCTACTTTTCTAAACATGTTAACCAATTTAGCTTAACGTTGCATTATGATTCCTTGCTAGTTACTAAGCACTAGTTTGGGTAAACAGTAAGATTGATTCCATTGAGATTAAGGTTGGATTTGGTTCCCATTGCACTTGTAAATAGGGAAGAAAAAACAACAAAAATGAAAGATCTTAAATTACCCTTTTACCCCTAATTTTAATTATTTTATTTAAAAATGTATATTTTTAATGATTACTTTTTCTTTTTCAATTTCATCAAAATCAATCTTACCGTCCGTTCAAACTAATCCTAAAAATAGCAGTGGCGGTGAGATTAATTCCTATAGTGGTGAGATTGGATAATGAAACAATAATATTTGTTTGGATGCAATCGCATCAATGACGGTAAGGTGAGTATGATGAAAAGATAAAATTATCATTAAATACATTATATTAAAATTTATATATAATAAAATTTATAATACATACTTTATATTTATAAAATAAACAAAATAACTAAAAATTAATAAAAATTATTTTATATCTATTAAATATTTTAATTATTAAAAATTTTAAAAAAATATTTTTTAAAAAAATAAAATATTTTTAAAAGTTAATATAAATAAATAAAATTTAATAACATAAGAAAAATAAAATAAAACTTAAAAAAAAAAAAGTGGCGAGTCCAAAGGATTGAGAGCTAGTTTAAATGGGCAGTTAAATTGATTATGAAAAGATTGAAAAAAAATAAAATTACTATTAAAATTTATATTTTAAAATAAAATAATTAAAAAATTTTAAAATAAGAGGCGAAAGGATAATTTTCCCCCTTTCATATTTGTTGTCTTTAGCTAAAAAGAGCCATTAATCACACCACTGCACCGATGTCCCAAACTGACCTTGAGTCCATCATTGGACCCTCCCATCCAGTTCCCCACTAGTGGGGACTAGCTTTGAATTGCACCATGGAATGCGCTTGGGTTGCAATTCAATTTTGTCTTTTAGTGTTGGAATCTATAGAGGTAGCTTCCTCTTTTTTTTTTTATCTTTTCAAACCATTTTACAGTGTAATAGTTTATTATTTTGTTTATTTATGGACACTTTTACATGATTATATCCTAGCTAGCAATAAAATCTTTTAATTTCACAAGCAAAATTAAAAAATTGACACACATTTCATGTTTTTAATTAATATTTTACTTTTTAATATTCTTCAAAAAATATGTCACTTTTTAAATTAACTTATAAAGTTTAAAATTTTCGTTAATAATGTATAATAAAAATGTGACAACACACAAATGCATATGCCATCTAATTCATGTCAGAAACACGAAATCATAATTCATAGTTACCAAGTTATTATGTGAGAGAGACAAGAAAGAGTCGCCCCATATATCCGGAGGAAAGTCCGCCACCGGACGAAAGGTTTCTTGGCGGGAGTTTGCCGGTGGTGGACAAGATTGCACGGCTGCTCCGACCTTCAAATTTGTCCATACAAAGCATCGCCTTCTACGGAACTTAATCGGAGGAGTTGGCATATAAACGCCTTGATGGAAGGAAGAGTAAGTGAGAATACTTGCTGGGAGTGCCATGTATGTCAAGCTTATTTGATTTCTCATAACATTAGCACTATTTATATAGTTAACTTTTTTTTGAGTTTCTTAAATTGGTAAACTCTAATTCCTCGTCATCCGTTAATATATATTTTATTCTCATACGTAAATTAAAATAATAATTAATAACAAGTCGAGCATGTCTATATGTTTCTGTGCAAATAGCAGCTTTGATTCATCGATCCCTGTTCATACATGCAAGTTAAAAAAAAATAATAACAAAACTCCGATCATTCATTTCTCTGCCGACAACGGACAATTTTTTCCTTATTCTACCATGCAAGTGGATAAGTCAATTGCTCCAACTTGGCAAGCAAGCAAGCCGCCAACACCAGATTTTGATGTCTAAACAGGTAGCGTTGGCTGCAGAGCCCACAATGTGATAAATGAAGGTCGTTCGGGCTAGAGATGTCAGGCGGACGGGACGGTTCATGGAACGATACAATTTAGCACGATATGAGCCGTGCTTAACATGATTTATAGTTAAATAAGTGGTTACAAGTACATGAATCAGTACGGTACGATATGTTAAGGGTCAATGTTAGCACGAGCACGTAGTACACAAATTAGCACGACATGCAACATAAGTTTATGTGTCATGTCATATTAACTCATAATTATTATAAATGATAATTTAGATTTAATTTATTAATCTTTTAAATTTATTTATGTTATTTTTTATTTATGATGAAATTATATTTTTTATATTTTATTGGTAATTTGTAAAAATAAAATTATATATTTAATAAATCTAACTATAATATATTTGAATTATTAATATATAGATTTCAAATTCTTTCATTTTGAATACAAAATATATAATATGTCATGTTTTATATATAATATATATAATCTCATAAATAATAAATTAACAAATAAAAAAATTTTAAAATAAAAAAAAATTCTAAAAAAATTATTAATAGACTGGGTTTGGAACGACGCGATACGAAAAATAGTGCCATGCCTAATCCAACACGACCCATTAGGGCTATAGGCCATATGCTATGCTGAGCCATGCCCTTAATTTTCATGGACCGTGTCAGCACAATCTGTTAAAAAAATAATACAATGTCAGCACGATCTATTAACACATGAGCTAATATTTAAATAAATCATGTCAATCTAGCATAGCCCATTTAACACCTCTAGTTGGGACACTAATAATTATATAATTCTTTTTGCTTTCTTTATGCGAGCTTTAACATCTGTCCACCGAATCATTTGTTTAATTCATAGGTCTGTTTTGATTAGGATCAGCCGTCTTGAGCAGGAATTTTGAGTTTAGGTTCATTTTAGCACTTGAATTAATAAAAAAAATTTCTTCAAATTTAATTAAAAATATATTTGAAAATATTAAAAAATTATTATTTTTATTGAAGATATTTCAAGGAAGTTCCGCTCCAAGTTGAACCGGCCGTAATATCTACAGAAAATAATGCAATGTATGAAGAATCCGTAATGTCTACGGAAGATAATGTAATATATGAAGACTGACTTAGTTTTTTCATAGTAGAAGAGTGTATTTATATACATCAAGTAATGCTAAAAATAAATGTATACAGTGTTACCAAAAAAATTAATAAATGTATCCAGAGAGTGATTGCAGGAACTAAGTATGGAAGGTATTAAAGATGCTGTTGCCTTATTCATGCCCCCGCAAGATTAATTATTTGTTTGTGAGATATTGTAATTTTCTTAAGCCCAATTCAAGTGTTGGAAAATTTAGGAAAATAATTTCAATACAAAAGAATTTTTTGTTTATTTCCAAAACATTATAAATTCAATTGATAGAAAATAAAAAGTAATAAAATAATAACAATATAATAAGGAATAAAAGTTTGTGGAATAAAGGAATCTTTACCAAGGATGGAATTATTAATGGTTACGAGTGTGCAACTATTAGGAAATTCCTAGATGAGAACAAAATTCTTCAAATTCAATTAGAGTGGTAGAAAATTTGGAGAACGATTTCAATATTTAGAGTTTCGTTCATCTCCTAAAGAAAAAATAAAAATAATAAATAAACTTTATAAAATTAAAATAAAAGATAAAAAGTAAATCTGAAGATGAAGCCTGTTCATTTGAATGAGTGTGTTCTTTTGAATACTCCTGAGGTGAAAAGACTTATCTAGGAATTCAATCAAAGTGTTGGAAGATTCTGGAAGAAATCTTCAACCATTTAAAAATAATAAAATAAAAATATAAAAAATAATAAAAACCATTTAAATTAAGGCTAATTAAATGATTAATTGGTATCATCTAAGACGAGCGTCATGGGGCGTTAATCTAACGTGTAACCGAACTTTCGAAACCAACTTTTAAATATAGGCCAGCCCTTACGTTAATTCAGTGATCAATCACACCTTGAAAAAAAGATTGAGGGCTACCCCTATTTTTCATTCTAGCGGTTAGGTATAGGACTATAGGCTTACAAGCCTATGTAATGTGCTTTACAAAATACTTTCCACAGTGCTGGTAAACAGGTTAAAGAAGGTGATGCCAGAGATCATAGAGGTGAATCAAAGTGCTTTCGTCGAAGGAAGACATATCTTTGACAATGTGGTGGTTGCTTTCGAAGCTTTCCATAGTTTGAAATCCAATAGAAGTGGCTCAGAAGGGTCAATGGCTGTTAAGCTGGACATGAGTAAGGCATACGACCGCATAGAATGGGATTTTTTGGAGTTTATGCTACAGAAGTTGGGGTTCGAAGCATCATGGATCCGTTTAATCATGACGTGTGTGACTACTGTTTCTTATTCGGTAAAGGTTAACGGAACTTTATATGGCGACATTACTCCGTTCAGAGGATTGAGACAAGGAGATCCTTTATCTCCTTATCTTTTTCTTATATGTGCTGAGGGATTCTCCCATCTTCTTAAGCAAGCACATTTACGGGGTGAGTTGCATGGTCTACAGGTGGCAAGAGATGCACCAAGCCTCACACATTTGCTATTTGCAAACGATAGCCTGCTCTTCACAAGGGCCTCGGTGGTTGACACGACTAATCTCAAAAGCCTGCTAAAGAACTATGAAATGCTTTCAGGTCAATGTATAAATGTCCAGAAGTCCTCTGTTTTTTTTAGCTCAAATGTTCATAAAGAAGACAGGTGTATCCTTTTGTCTGAGCTGGGTATGAGGAAGTTTAACATGGGTGACAGATATTTGGGCATCCCTCTGTTGTTCGGTAGATCAAGGAGAAAGGAGTTTGCTAACATTAAAGAACGGCTTCACCAGAAAATTCAAGGTTGGCAACGAAAGTTTCTATCTTATGCTGGCAGAGCAGTTCTTATACAATTGGTGGCTCAAGCGGTTCCCTGTTATTATATGAATTGTTTCCTATTACCCAAATCTTTTACCAAAGAACTAAACATGTTAGCGGCAAAGTTTTGGTAGGGTGGTAAGTTGGGCAAACGCAAAATCCACTGGAGATCGTGGAGCAAGTTGTGTGTTTCTAAACAAGATGGAGGATTGGGCTTCAGGGATTTGGAAGCAATGAACCTAACACTTTTATCAAAACAATGGTGGAATCTGGTGCACAATCCACACTCTCTTGCTTTTGAAATTCTCCGAGCTAAATATTTTCCTTTTGGAAAAGTTTTCAATATAGGTCACAGTTATAAAGACCTTTTCTTTGGAAAAGTCTGTTAGTAGGGAAAAAGGTAGTGGAGAATGGATCAAGATGGAGGGTCGGGAATGGAAGCCTCATTGACATATGGAAGGATCGATGGATTAAAAAACCACCGGAGTTTAAGCCCACCTATTCTGAATCAGTAACCCCTACCCCAAGGCCAATAGCTACACTGATCAATGTCACCTCGTCTACATGGAACAACGAATTGCTTACAGAGTTGTTCGATAGTCAGGACCAAGTCCTCATCAAGCAGATTCCGCTTTCTAGACACTGTCAACAGGATAAGTTGATTTGGAATGGCACTCAGTTAGGTGAATTTACTGTGAAATCAGCTTACTACATTGCTAGGCAGATATTGGGTTTTGAAACAAACGATACAGGGGATAGAAAGCCATTATGGAGAAGTCTTTGGCAGGCAGATGTGATTCCTAAGATAAAATATGTTATGTGGAGAGTTGTTTGGAATATATTACCTACAGCTACGAATCTCCAAAGCCGAGGCTTACTTCACCAGTTTATATGCCCGGTGTGTGGAGTAGCGGACGAGGACTAGAGGCATATCTTTTTTCTTTGTCCTATGAGTTTACAGTTTTGGAGCAGTGACTGTACATGGGTGGCAGGGCTTGGTAACAATCATAGAACGGGAGTTGACTTCTGGGATTTCATAGTCGAGACAGCTGTTCAGAAAGATAGCTTAAGTACTCTGCTTATTGGATGTTGGTTGTTATGGAAGAATCGTAATAAGTGTTTATATGATCAGCATTGCACTTCACCATATCATCTTCAAAGGACCAGAGACCATATGCTTTCTTTTAACAATGCTGGTTTTGTCCTAGACGATGATCCTTTACATGGTGAGAGGAATCTAAATTCCCTACAGGTTTGGTCACCTCCTTCGACGGGGACCATTAAAGTTAATGTTGATTTCGGAGTCAAAGGCGGCGAGGCAAGAATGGGGGTGGTAGCTCGAGACAGCATTGGCGAAGTCTGTTGGTGTTGTGTGGAAAAGACAAACAGTGGTATAGATCCACTACTTAGGGAGTGCCTAGCAATCAGATGTGGATTGGATCTTGCCATACAACTTCAATTAGAGCAGGTTTACTTGGAAAGTGATTGTATGCTGATAGTGAAGGCTGTTAATTCTGATCGACAAAGCTTCTGGGAGGGTGGCTCTATTATAGCAGAGATCAAGGTACTCATGCAGCAACTATCATTCTGTGAAGTGGGGTACGCCAACAGAGGTCAAAACAAATTTGCTCATTATTTAGTTAAATCAGTTAGCATTACTGGGGAAAAGAAAATGTGGTTTAATTCTCTTCCTACATGCTTTTGTAATCCTGATGCAGATTTCCATTAAATAAAATTCAGGTATTTTGCAATCAAAAAAAGGTATAGGACTAAAATCGTTATGACACAAATTGCAAACATAAGACCTATCATTAATGCAAGTAATCTATACTCTGTTCTCTAGATTACTTGGTGTGGGAATGCTATGATTGGACTTTTTTGTTCCTTTTTACCACTCCCACAACTAGGGGAGTAAACGAGTCCAACTACTCGAGCTCGACTCAATACTCAAGTTTGACTCATTTATTTTTTAGCTGAGTTTGAGTTCGAGCTACTCGAGTAACGAGTCGAGTTAAGTTTAAGCTTCTTAATACTTGGCTCAATCTCGAGCAGCTCGTGGGCCTTATTGAGCTTTTTTTAATATATATGTTTAATATTTTATTATAATTTATCATTTTATCCTCATAATATATAGTTAAATATTGACAAATCGAACCTATCGAGTCAAGTTCGAGCCTAACAAGTTGAGTTCGAGCCTATCGAGTCGAGCTTGAGTTGCTTGAGTATTCTATCAAGACAAGCTCGAGCCTAGTATTGGATCATCTCAACTTGGCTTGATTACACCCCTACCCATAACTTGAACCTTTGACAGTATCCTTGGAGGAAGGTTGCTCAACTAATAACCCATGGTTGGGCAATGGTTGCTGTAGACACCTAATTTTGTCCGAATTTGTAAATTTTATTCTGGTAATTTTAGTAATAATCGATTTTTGAAGTCTACTAAACTTTATTGGACATTTTTTTATTAAGCTCAATTAGATTCATTTTAGACTTGAATGGATAAATAATTAAGTTTAATTTAAATTGAATTAGTAAAAATTTTATATTTATCAATTAATCTAGGCTTAATTGATCAAATTCAATTCAAAGTCCAATAAAGTGTGTGGATTTGAAAGCCCAATTCCAAATGGGTTTTTTTTTTTTTTGCTTTTGTTGTTGATTGTTAATTTTCTTGTTTTAATATAAATTAATTAATGAAAAATATAATAATATAAAAAAATGAAACAAAAACAAACAAAAAGGAAAATTAAAAAAATAATAATAATAAAAATGAAAATAGTCTGCCAATAACCAGTAGCCCTTCTCCCAGGCTGTCTCATCAGCCACCATCACAGTTTGAAAATTCACCTTCCCCAAGCTCCACTATTGTTGACCGAAATACCATGTTAAGGACCTAAGGATTAAAGGAAATGGCAGGAAAAAGAGGATGCTCCTAATCAGCTTAAAATGTGGAAAATGTTCAAACAAAATTTCTTCAACATAGAAAACCACTATTGCCTAAACCATCGTGACAGCCCCATTTGGCTATGACCATTGCCACGCCACCTTTAGCCACCCTCGCCTCCGCCACGCCACCTTTAGCCACCCTCACCCTTCGGCTCACCACGTAAAGCCACCGACCACTACCCAAATCACCACCCTCTAACCAAAACCACCACAGACAACCACGGTAATCCTCTTACCCGAAACCCACCAATCCTTAACCTTTTCGGCCACCATTCACCATCACCACCATCACTCAAGCTAGCAACCCTTACCACTGTCGCTCGACATCTACCACCACTATCCGCACTACCATTTTCACCCAAGAATTCCCAACTCAATCCCTTCAACCTGAGAACCCAACTCCTAAATCCTAAAACAGCCCTACATCTAAACATACAGTCACCTGCAAAAAAAGAAAGCAATAAATCCAAACCACAAAGCAACCATAACAAAATCAGAACCCAGTCCAAGAGGAGCAACGACGGCCAAACAAAGAGAAAAAGGAAAATGACGGCTGGTATTTCGGTTTGTTTTTTTTTTTTTTAGATTTAGATCTAGATCCAAAGAGAGATTAGGAAATGAAGAAAAACACAGTAGAAAAAGGGGATGCTTGGCTGGCGGTGAAGGAAGCATTTTTGGGCTTTAGAATCTGAGTGGAAATCTTCGATCTAGGAAAAAAGAAAGGGATTTGAAGGAAACCAAAGGAAGAAACAAGAAGAGCAAGTGAAGGGCTCTCAAAAAAAGGTAACTTTTTGAGCCGACGACGACGACACGGCTGCGTGGACGACGGTGGCGTCAAAGGTGGATGGTATTTGAGAAATGGAGAGTTGAGAGAAAAGTTTTTTTTAGGAAAAGGTTGAAATCTGACCCAAAAAAAAATCTTGGCTTTAAGAACCTAGCACCAAATGTTGCACCTTGGAAAGGAATTTAAGCAGCCAAAACGGCTGCATTTTTGTGTTGGAAAGAAGACCAGCAGCTGCTCACCCACTTTGCCTGATCCGACCCGATCCACAAGCCGACCCGGTCCACCATCCGGCCTGCCAACAACTGCTCCTTGGATTCGGCCCACTTCTATGTCAGCCCATTTTGGCCAGCTCATTAGGCCTGACTTGTTGTGTGTAGAACAAAGATTTTGGGTCATTTTGTCTAGGCTGGATTGAAAATCTTCATTGGGTTTTAAACCCAAATCACTTGGTACGCTCTTAACTTTTTAATTTATTTTTATGCATTTGTATATTTATTTGATTATTTATGTTGTGTATATTTTCATGTTAAAAAAAATACATATGTGTTTGTTAGATAATAATAATTTTAAGTTTAGTTAATGTAATTTCAGGAATTTAGTTTTAATAAATAAGAAAAAATATATTTTTTTAGTAATTATCATATAGTGTATTTTAGAAAATGATAGTTTAATTAAATGAATTTCCGATGATGGAATGTCATGAAACTCACAAGTAGTGATTTCTTGACTGATTCCTAGGTGAGAAGAGTATACTAAATATTACCAGAGTATTGGGATATTTAGTATGATTTTTCAATAATTTAATTTTTTATTAAAAATGAAAATAAATAATTTATTTTTTTATAAAAAAATAAAGAAAAATAAATAATGAAATTTAATAATTAAACAATCTTTCGATAATGGGATGTCATGAAACTCACAAGTAGTGATTTCTTGACTGATTCCTAGGTGAGAAGAGTCTACTAAATGTTACCAGAGTATTACGATATTTAGTATGATTTTTCAATAATTTAAATTTTTTTTAAAAATGAAAATAAATAATTTACTTTTTTATAAAAAAACAAAGAAAAATAAATAATGAAATTTAATAATTAAACAATGTTCCGATGATGGGATGTCATGAAACTCACAAGTAGTGATTTCTTGACTGATCCCTAGGTGAGAAGAGTCTACTAATTGTTACCAGAGTATTGGGATATTTAGTATAATTTTTCAATAATTTAAATTTTTGTTAAAAATTAAATCAATAAGTTTTTTTAATTAATAATAAAATTAAATCTTAAATAAACAATTTTTTCCGATGATGGGACGTTACGGAAGTCACAAGTAGTGATTCCTAACTAATCCCTAGATGAGAAAAGTTGTACTAAATGTTACCAGCGTATTGAGATATTTAGTATGATTTTTCAATAATTTAAATTTTTGTTACAAATTAAATCAATAAGTTTTTTTAATTAATAATAAAATTAAAACTTAAATAAACAATTTTTTTCGATAATGGGATGTCATGAAACTCACAAGTAGTGATTTCTTGACTGATCCCTAGGTGAGAGGAATTAACTAAATGTTATCAGAGTATTGGGATATTTAGCTAAATTTTTCAATATCAAGAGTTTCATTAATAAAATCAAAATAAATAAAAATTTCTTTTAAGTTTCATATGCATCATACGTTTTATCAATACTACATGTGTACGCGACTAATTATAAAATAGCATGAGCCCCACCGAAGATGAGATTCTATAGAATTCACAAGTAGTGATTCTTAAAAAATCTCTAGGTGAGGAAAATTATTTCAAATGTTACCAGAGTATTGGGATATTTGATTTAATTTTTCAATAAATGGTGTTCATGTTGATTTTCATAATGAAATTTTTTAAAACATATATAATAGTAATTTTTTAAGCAAAAGCACGAATTTTTTTTATATATAATAAATGAATTAAACTTAAGCCAAGACTATTTTATTAAAATTAAAGAATAACACATAATTACAATGGTACCATTTTTTAACGGGCGTTGTGGGGGTGCTAATCCTTCCCAACGTGTAACCGTACTTCCAAAACCGATTTTGTTTTTGCAGGCCAAAAATTGTTTTTTTTAATAAAACTTAATTAATTTAGAGATTTTGTTAAAAAGATAAATATTTTTAGGTGACCAATCACACCTAGTCAAAAAAAGATTGGTGGTGACTCCCTGTTTTTTAAATGTTTTCAAAATCGTCGAGCGGTCCGGTTCTCGAGCACGAAACCGTTACGACAGGTGCTTGGTGGATGAATGCTAGATTAGGTGAGGCTTGATTAGCGGAATGTCTATGTCATCATCACTCTCTATGACTGCAAACAATCTACCTACAAGGTCAACTGTCAAAGGCCAGGTGCGAGAAGTAAGCATGAAATAAGACCCCCAATCCAACTACAAGAAACCTTGACCTAGATGGCTTTTTATCAAGATTTTTCAATTTGAGCATTATAATTGCATTATAGAAGATTTGCATTAAATAAGTAATTACAGTAAAATAAGTAAGTTCAAAAGAGAATTTGAAATAACTAAATAATTGAAGTAAAATAATCAAGTTCAAAAGAGATTTGTGAACATGTATTATAACTTCCCTTATTGAGAATTTAAAATAAATAAGTAATTGAAGTAATTATTGCAAACATGCTTTATTAAACTAACAAGCAAGCTACAAATACAATATAAATAAAGGCTTATTACCCAAATATGTATTCTACATTTGCCACAAAATAAAATTAAGTTTTCAGTATTTAATTGCATAAAAATCAATCATAAACGTTTCAAAATAACAGAATTAAAGATATTTTCATTAAATTCTTTAATTTCTGTTACCCTTGCACAACAATAAAACTTAACAGCGTTAGAGGAAGTTAACGGAAATATCCTTAATTCTGTTATTTTAAAATGTTTAAGACTGATTTCCATGCAAGTAAACATTAAGTCCTTAATTCTATTTTATAGCAAACGTAAAAGACATATTTGGATATTAAGCCATAAATAAACAATGAAGTACGCAAATAGATTTCATTCTTGTTGTTGTTGTTGTTGTTGTTGTTGTTGTTATTATTGTTGTTGCTGTTATTATTGTTGTTGCCTTTGTTTTAAATATAGTTCACTAATCACGACAATTTCTTTTTTCTAGATAGATAAGGACTAAAGTACACTTATTAACTTTGATCAGCTAATATTCTTCTTTTTCTTTTTCTTCTTCTTCTTCTTCTTGCCTTTGTTCTAAATATAGTTCACCAATCACAACAATCTTTTTTTTCTGGATAGATAAGGACTAAAGTACACTTATTAACTTTGATCAGCTAATACAAAAGGTCTGTTACAGGTCTTCTTTTTCTTTTTCTATTATTATTATTATTATTTTATTATTATTATTATTATTATTATTATGTCTCCTCTATCATGAGTGCAAAGGTCAAAACTAGTTCTTGCCTTTGTTTTAAATATAGTTCACCAATCACGACAATCTATTTTTTCTAGATAGATAAGGATTAAAGTACACTTATTAACTTTGATCAGCTAATACAAAAGGTCTGTAACAGGTTACCTGTGTAAACTTATGCTTGATTTCAACCAGTCCATGACGAAGATCAATGTGAATGCCTCTCCCCATATCAAACCAACGACACTTAAATAATACCATCTTATTTCTTTTTTTTTATAATAATACCATTTTATTTCAAATTCCAAAATATTCTAACTCAATTATATCTATCAATATACCATAAAAGTCACGTTCAAAATAATATGTTAAAAAGCAACAGGAAATGTTCATTGCTAAAAATGAGAACAACAACAACAAAACCTTTCACATATTTCATAATTGTTAAAAATTTTACAAATGTCCTTGACACAATTTTAGATCTTGAAAACTTTGTACAACAATTTCGATATCAATATCTTGAACACATTTTTTTTTTCAATATACACAATTACGTTATCAGTTAATCATCGATTATCTCTCATTTGATTACACAAAATGAATTTTCAAGATATTCTATACTAAAAATGTTATTTCCCTGTAATTGCAATAAGTGATGGAATCAATACTAATGTTAACAAATAATAAATTAATAAACATACTTTATCTTTTTTAGTCTTAATAATTGTTGCAGTATGTCATCAAATCTTCTAACACTAAAACTCAATGCTAAAATAATATAGTTAAAATCTTTTCACTCCAAAACTCCAAGCTAGATAATATATTAAAATATAAGCCTAAAGTTAAATTTCAAGTCTTAAAAGTTGCATATGAAAATACTTTTCGAATAAAACTTAATAAAATGTAGACATTTTTGTCTATTACACATTATTCATATACACGTTCTTTTTTCAACAGTGGCTCTAGCCACCGCAGACCCCTTGATAGCTCCGCCACCAGCTATTAGATATTCTCTTTTTCGGTCAATTGAATTAAATTTTATCACTTTTAATGCAACTTGAATTTGTTTAATCTCATTGTTGGATTTCATACTCTGAAGACTGAATCATGCATGAACTAAAGATTAAAGACAGAAAAGAAAAGAAAAAGATGATATATTAAATATATAAAATTTAGGCCTCCTTGATGTTCGAAAAGCAAAAAAAAAAACCCATAAATTTAAACATAATTTAATTAGTACGGGAATAATATGGAACGGGAACTAGGCATAGATCACGTTTCCTTGCTACTGTGGCACCGAAGACTTCAGTCATGTCCAGCTCTTCTGGTTTTGTTCTATCGGTAAGTTTCCAATCAAAATGATATAACATCTGCGCAATTGGGAGCTCAACGTTGGCCATGCCGAATGCTATGCCAGGGCATATCCTCCGCCCAGCGCCAAACGGAATGAACTCAAAATTAACCCCTTTAAAGTCAACGGAATGATCAAGGAATCTCTCCGGATTGAATGTCTCAGCTTCACTCCAATGCATCGGATCTCGTCCGATTGCCCATCCGTTGATGATGACTCTAGATTTGGCAGCTATCTCGTACCCGTTAATTTCACATCTTTCCTCGCTTTCTCTAGGAAGAAGCAAAGGAAGAGCCGGGTGTAATCTCAGAGTTTCTTTCAGAACTAGTTTCAGGTACTTTAATTCGGAGAGGCCTTCTTCATTAACCCCTCCTTTCTTGTCAAAAACTTGCCTCACCTCCGCTTGTGCTTTTTCCAAAACTCTGGGATTTTTTAGCATTTCTGACATTGCCCATTCTATGGTCATGGATGTTGTCTCACCTCCAGCAGAAAACATGTCCTGTAAGAAGATTAATTGATTGAGATTCTTAAAAAATAGATTCATGATACAGTTTTAGATTTTAGCAGAGTGTATATACTAATTCAGACAAAAAGAAAATGTTCAAAGTATATGTACCTGGATTACTGCCTTGATATTAGAGTCTGTCATTGGTATTTCAAGATCTCCGCTGTCCTGAAGATTAAGAAGAACGTGAACCAGATCATTCACTGCATCTTTTTCGCCACTCTTTGAAGTTGTATTACGATCAGTTCTATGTTCCTGGATGATTTTTTCAAGAATCTTATCCGATTTCTCGTGCAGCTTCTCCAGTTGAAAGCTTCTTCCGCTTGCAAGTTGAAGGAATTTGTTGGATGGGAAAGCGTCAGCAAGACTGAAACCTCCGACAATCTCTACGGCCTCCTGGACCACATCGGAGAAAGCATCACGGTCTTTGCATTTTGTACCAAAGGCAGCCCTGGCGGTGATATTGGATGTTAACGCCCGCAGCAAGTTTCTGAGGTTAACAGGCGAGGCTACCTTGGAAGAAATGATAGCAATGAAATTGGACACTTCTTCTTCCCTGATAGCTCGGAACGATTGAACACGTTTGGCACTCAGCAACTCCAACGTGCAAATTTTTCGCAGTTGCCTCCAGTAATCTCCATAAGGGGCAAAGCCAATATCTGTAAAATCGTAAAATAAGATTCTTGCAGCAGGGAAATAGGGCCTGCTAGCAAAGTTCAGATCATGGGTTTTCATGACTTCTTGAGCTGCTTCTGGTGAAGAAATTATAACGGTGGATAATTCACCGAGTTGAAGATGCATGACAGGGCCATGTTTTCTGGCCAGATCTCTGAGGCGTCGGTGAGGAAGAGTGCCGATGAAAAGATGCAAGTTTCCTATGAGAGGCAGTTTCCGTGGCCCTGGGGGTAGATTTGGTTCGTTTTCATTGCTTCTGGATCTCTTGTACCATATCCAGACGACTGTGAAGGCCACTAGGAGGATGGCCAGAAGGATTTGGTGATACATGTAAAGATCGAATGAAGATGGAGTCAATTTCTTACTTCAGGTAATAAATTTGAAGGCTTGACTCTTTTATCTCTCTATATATTGATGTAATGAGATAAATTTTTTCAAGTTTCTTAAACTGGTAAACTTTAATTCTTCGCCGACAACTTTTTGGGCCGATAAGTTTTTAGTATTATAAATTTTGAATTCGAATTTAAATACATTTATTTTTAATTATTTAATATTTTTTTTATAATTAAAAAAAAACTCTTAACTCCTCGTCGTCATCCGAAAATACATATTTTATTTTCATACGTAAATTAAAACAATAATTAATAACAAGTCGACTCAATGTATCGACTCAGGATGTGTATGTATTTAGAGGTGGCAAAAATTGGCCCGAGCCCGAAAACCCGCCCGAATCCGCCCGAGACCGAACCGGGACCAGCCCGAATTGACCAAAAAAGTCAAAGGCCCGTAACCGAAAAAGTCTGTAACCGAAAAAGCCCGAAACCGAAAAAACTCGAAACCGAAAAAGCTCGAAACCGAAAAAGCCCGAACCCGACACAACCCGAACTCGACATAACCCGAGCCCGATACGATCCGAAACTGAGACCGACCCGAACCGAAAACCGAAAAAACCGAATTTATAACCCGAGAAAACCCGAATTATAATTATATAATTATTATTTAAAAATAAATAAATAATTGATACACTTTTTTAATTAAAAAGTTTAAAATTTTGAAAACAATTATTATTTATTATACAATTTTATCAATTATATATTACCAGCATAATAAATATTGAATCTTTTTAATTAAATTAAATTAATTTAAAACACCATAATATATGATATCAAATAATCTTTAATATTATTCTTACTGCATTTATAATAATAAATATATTATTAATTTGACATTTGATTTTATTATAAAAATCATTTTAACATTTTATTATTTTTATTTATAATAAAATTTTAATTTTAATACAACAATAAATCAAATATATAAAAATTATATAATTTCAATATTTGTTTGAAACTTTGAATTTGATATTTTGTGCAACACATTAAAAATATTTTTAATAAAATTAAATTTAAACTATATTTTCTTAAAATTTCAAGTATAGAAAGATATTAAATTTAGATTAAAAAAAAACCTAATCTTTAAATTAAAATTCAAAGTTTTTAAAATTAGAAAAAGTTAAGTAATTAAATTAAACAATACAAGTACAATTTTTTTATACTTGGGTATCATTAAAAGAGAAAATTATAGTGGTAATTTTATTTTTAGCCTTAAAACAAAAGATATTAAAAAATCAAGCTAGTGATAATTAATTATTTATTATATTATAATAATCTTATACATGAATAAACTAATTTGGTATCTTATAATAATGATTTGTATATTATATTATAATAATCTTTTAAGAATAAATTATGTAATCTCTTAGTGTGTAAGTATTATTTTGATAGAATTAAGTATTTACTAAAAATAATTCATTTATTATCTATTAAATGTAAAATTAAAGTGTGGATAAAAATAATAATTCTAATAGTAAACTAAAGTGTAATTTAATAATATATTAAAGTTGTATTACTATGTAAGTGGTAATTTTAATCAAATTTATTTTTTATACTTTGTTAATATTATTATTAATTATATTTAAATAACTAGCATTATATTAATTAATTTAGTAATATCTATTATTTAACATTTTAATTAGATATTCAATCAATTGGTGTATATCTAATATTATTATGTTAATCTAATATTATTATGTTAATGTGAATATGAAAAAAAAATAGTACTCAATTTGTAATAGGTTTTTTGATAGCAAATAAAATACATAATATAGTTAATAAATAACGCCTTATCATAATGATTTGTATGTTATTATAACTTTAAAAATAATATCTTATCATGTGATATATAATCAACTATACAAGCTCTTAATTATATAAAATAGATTATTAATATATTTATCTTATCATAATGATTTGTATGTTACATTATAATAATCTCTTACCATGTAATATAGAATAAATTAAACAATCTCTCATAGCATATTATAGTTTTAATTTCAGACATTTTTCATTCCAATTTCTTATCATGCTTTTAGAATATACTCTTGTGTTTAATTTCAAACATTTAATCTCTTATGATGTATTCATGTAATTTAGTTTAACTTGATCAATTAATAATCAGAATATTGGATGATTAAATAGATATTGACCTTCTCAACTACTTTTTTAGTCAAAAAAGTGTTTTTTTTAATTTATTATAATGAGTTACAAATAAAATAATAAACATAATATACTATATATATATATATATATATATATTAAGATTTACATTATAATAAAATGTCATATATGTTAAATTATCAATATCTTAAGAATTGTATCTTAACATATTATGAAATTTCTATTAATTTAATTTTAATACTTTATGTCTAAAATTTTAAAATCTTATTATCTTAAGAATAAATTATTATTATTATTATTATTATTCAGTAAACTATTTTTTTGGCCAACAATGTTTCATTAAATTTTAAATTGCAAGTTGTGTTAAAATAAAAATAAAATTTACAACAAATATAACAAATTCTCAATCTAGCTCACGTGGTTAAAACATATAACAATAAATATAAGAGGTCATGGTTCAAATCTTTGTACAAGCATATAATTTTGATTACTTTCATATAATTGATGAACAAGTTCAGGTACCATATACTACTTGATCAAAAGTTAATCGAGTATAGCGTACCATAAGGGTACTACCCGAATCCGATACGGGTAATAAAAACACTATCCGAACTCATAATTATTCGTTTATAGAGTCGGGTAGTGTCCGGTACCTGATTATATATTACCCATTTACATCATTATATCAAATGGTTTTTTTTTGTACATTATATCGAATGTTATTATTTATAATATAATGTCAATTGATGTATATAACTTGTTTAATTTAACGTTCTAAATTTTTAATGAGATATTTGATTAATTAATGTGTTTGAGTATGATTATATTTAATAAAAATAATGTTATATTATATTTAATAAATTCCAATGACCCAATATTGACCTAAAAAAAAACAATGACTCAATAAGTTATTGTTAAGAGTATAAAGCTATTTATATAAATGTTTAATTGTTTAGTGTGATTTATTTATAATTTGTTAGTTATTTATTTGTATAGCTAATACTTTTGGATTTTCACTTTCTTTTAGTTTTACTATATATATTTGGCTCATTTAAAAAATAAATTTTTATATAATTATTAATATATAATTATATATTTTATAACAAATGTAAATATCACAGGAAATTAAAAAAAATAAATAATAATTATCAAGTAATAAAAACATTAAAATGTAAAAATTTATATTTATATAAATTTAGTCAAAACAACAAAAGAAATTAAAAATAATGAATAATAATATTTTATTTATGAGAGTTTCGTGTGAAATGAGATCTGTTTGATTGTCATTTTTCAATTCCCTCCAAACAAGCTTTTCCCACGTTACCAAAAAATTTCAAATTCTTTGGGAATATACATTTTCCCTCCCTTGAGAATCACATGAAAAAACTTCCAAAGCAAACTTTGAAATATCTTTATCTCAATATACTGTCATGCAATGTAGATATGATAATTAAAAAAAATGAACGTGACATTGGATCAAATTTTGATAAAAATTAGAAAAAAAATTATGTTTGGTATATCAATATAAATTTTAATACAATAATTTTTATATTTTATATGATACAAATATATTTGATGCAATACGAATACAAAATATATATATACGAATTATTAAGTCTAATATAATGTAATGTCTATTATAATCATTTTAATTATAATCGAAATTCAAAGATAATTTTTTTATTACAAGGAAAATGTTAAATAACTGAAGATAGGGGTAAAGGTGATTATTGGGTCGAAGTTGAACCGATCTGGTTCAACAAAATATTTTTTTTTTTAAAAGTAACCTGCCACTGCGCATGCAGTGGCAGGCATGTAGGCAGTAGCCTTTGTAGGCTACTGCCTATGTTGATGGGCAACGGCCCATCAACTTTGTAAGGGAGGGAACGTTTCCCTCCCTTTTTTTTTTAAAATTTATTTTTTAAAATTTTTAAAATTGTTTTAAATTTTCATTTTTCCTCTATAAATATCAATTTATTTTATTTTATTTTTTTAAAATTTTTTTTCATATTTTGTCTTAAATCTAAACGCTCATCCACTCTTATTCTTTTAATACTCACTTATACTTTCTCAATAATCACTCAAATTCTCTCAAATTCACTTAAATTCTCTTATTTCAAATTTATAATATTATCATTTTATTCTCTAAATTTCATTTTTTTATCATAATAATTTTATTATAATATCATATTCATAATATAATTTTATATTATTATAACAATAGTTTTATTACATAATTTTATAGTAATTTATTTTTACATTATTGTTACATTAATTAAATAAATTATAATAACTTTATAATAAATTGTTGTTAAATTAAACTATTAACATTATTTATTATAAAAATAAATTTGTTAGATTAAATTATAAAAATATATTAATATATATTATTTTTATTAAAATAAATTAATATAAATTTAAAAAAATAAAAAATTTAAATTAAAAAAGGATTGAACCGGTCCATGAACCGGGTCGGTTCGCAAGTAAAAATAATACGAACCGGCCCGGCTCGGACCAGTCCACTACCGGTTCGGACCGGTTTAAGTTGTTAGTCAGCCGGAACCGGTGAGAACCGGCCTGGTCCGGCCCACTAACAGCTCTAGATAGGAGTGTTGGATTCAAACTCAAGACTTATAATATGCGACAACTTATCTTTAACCACTAGGCCAAGAGGTTGTTGGCAATTCAAAGATGATTTTTAGTAGTTGGAGTATGTGGACAAAAAAATTAATTAGTACAGAAATACAGATGCTTCCAAGGCAAAAGTTTACAATAGCAAGAGTGCTTTCATTTCTTGCAAATGCAATGCAAGATTTAAAACTTTTTCAATGTCTTTTACGTCTTCGAGTATTTTACTTGTAATTCTTTTTACGATAATTAATCAATTATAATTAAAAATTATGTACTGGTCCATCATTTACAAGTGCGAACTTTATGTATTATTTTGATAGATCTCACGTGACTTTAAATTTTGATTAATTAATTATAATGTAATAATTATAGATGATATGTTCTCTTTTATTATTGTAGATAACGATATTCTTCATTAGTCCACTCCCAATGTTTTCAAAATCATCCCAACCAAATTTCTCAATGTATATATATTATACAATTCCCATTTATTAAATTTTAACTTTAATTTAGCATTTTTATTATATTTTTATTTAACTATATAAAATTAAATTAATTATTACATTCAAAATTATAAAATATTTATAATTTATAAAATTTTAAAATAATTTGACTAAGCCCGCTAAGCCCGCCCGATTAAAACCGGACCGAACCCGAAACTGGACCGAAACCGAGAAAACCCGCAACCGAAAAAATCCGAAACCGAGAAAACCCGCAACCGAGAAAACCCGAGATCGAAAAAACCCGCAACCGAGAAAACCCGAAACCGAAAAAACCCGCAACCGAAAAAACCCGTAACCGAAAAAACCCGTAACCGAAAAAGCCGGTAACCGAAAAATCCGGACCGAAACCTGCCCGAACCCGCCCGTTTGCCACCTCTATATGTATTGCTGTGCAAATAGCAGCTTTGATTCATCTATCCCTATTCATACATGCAAGTAAAAAAATAAAAAATAAAAGACCGATCAGTCATTTCTCTGCCGACAACGGACAATTCGCTCAATATTCTATCAGTTATTTCTATGCAAGTGGATAAGTTAATTGCTCAAATGCGGCAAGCAACCAAGCCGCCAACGCAAGATTTTGATGTTTGAATCAGACAGCGGCAGCTGCAGAGCCCACAATGTAATAAATGAAGGTACTTGGTGTTGGAATTTATTATAATCTCACCAAGTCACTAACACGAAATTGAATCGCAGTAAAACTGACCTGGATGCGGGCGAGAGCTCAATCCCGCTATCTCATATTATCGCAATATTGAAGCCCTCTCCGATAGCGTTCTATTGACTGTCTTCGGACCTGAAACGGAGATAAAACAAAAGAGTGAGAGAGAGAGGTAGAGAGAGGGAGAAACTACTCTCATCCCTCTTCCACGAAAGTTATGAAACTTAATGGGCCAGCCTCATATATATAGAGGTTGAGAGTAGGGACCTCCCTCCATGGGATACATGTACAAACCCATCCCATTATAGGTTTATACACATATATTATATATTTAATATAATTTAATTATGAATCACACTTTATACAAATTATACTACTAACAAAATATTATATGAAATTAATTACACTTAATTAGTCCACACAAATGGGGATATTACAACATTCTCCCACTTGGACAATTAAGTTAATTAATGAAATCATCATATAATATCATCATGTATTCATAAGCCCTCTAAATACATTATACCGAAAGGGTACAAATGTGTAGACTCATACATACTTTAACAACAAGAAGCCTTTTATAAGCTTCAAAATGCATCATACCGACAGGGTACAAATGCGTAAACTTATAAAGACTACAACAAAAAATAGTAGTATTAGTGTGAAATGGAAATGATATGAAAACAAAATCAATATCCATCTCCATCTCCATTAGGTCCATGCATCCAAACTGAATGATGCCTTGCTTCAACAGAAGCATATGAGACCAATATCGAATGTCTCATCCAACAGAATGCCATATTCATCAAAATGCGCGCAAACAAAATATGCATATATGGCAAGTAGGAATCCATTAATACAGTTATAACTGATTTCATTACATAGAGCTCCCACTAACTTAATACAGCAATGACTCAATATGCCTCATATAAGTGCTATGTCGTCAAAACACTTTAGCAGCCAAACTTTCAGTTAGACAGAATGAGCTCTTTAAAACATGTGCTCTATAATCCAATTAAGTAATGGATTCCATTATTTTCTCTCTAACAAAATCGAATGATGATATCTAAATATTTAGAGTGTGAGGAACTCCTAGTATTTTGAGAGATAAAATACTTGCTGCAACATTACCACAGTACATCTCCAAGACTTCGAAATGGCAATCACAGAAAACCAGCCCTGAGATGAAATTCTGCAGCCCAAATGGCCCATCATGTAGCTTTACAACATGCTACATATTTAGCCTCCACAATCAAGGATACCGTAAGTGTTTGCTTTACACTTTCCAAAATACAGCTCTTTTATATCCACAAATATATAATCAAAATAATTTTCAATATCTGGAAAGCTTGCAAAATTAACATCAGAATATTTGACCAAACTCAAAATGTCAGATTTATCAATATCCAAATAGTCTCTTTATAGCTTCCAGTTCTCTATTACAGGATCGCTCAAGTATCTCCGAAATACACCTATAACATACACAATGTCCAAATGTGTATAAGCTTGAGCATATAGTAATTACCCACAATAAGGCATACACAACACTCGATATGAGCTCTTTCATTTTTTTTTTTTTTATCTTGAGGACTTTGAGATTTTCACAATATGTCACTTTTCACTAAATGACGTCTTATTAGGAGAACAATATATATAGTAAACCTACTCAACACTCAATATAGGTTTTATGAGACCAATAATGTATGCCTATTGATATGTCACGAAGAATCTCAATCCTTAAAACGAAATGGAGCCTCACTTAGATTCTTCATCCTGAAGTGACATGACGACATGAAGTGTCTCATACAATAGGTCAGTGCTATAGGCTGCTATTTGACATCATCACTTAGAGCACAATAAGCACATAACTCCCACTGACCTCGCAATGGATCCAATTATCAAACGATAATGTTCTCCTCAAAGTAACAATCTCATTCTTTATATATATTACAATCTGGATGCCTTTTAATGTTCGCAAATGAACTCCTTAAGTTCGCAAACTGTATGTTCCGCCTTAGGAACTACAAACTTTTAGGTTGCTTTATTTAAAGCCTTGGCAAAATTTAGCTTTAAAATTTTTAGCCTGATCTTTAGGGTTTCACTTGGTCTACAATGATGTGACAACAGAAATAGATCCCATGCATCTTTGTGCAACATAGATGCTTACTCATCCTGCGTGACTAATATTCAACTCTAAGAGTTCGGATCAAAATAGTCTCCTGACAAACATCAGAAACAGAAGACATTTCATATTCATAATCTTCTGTAAGGTCAGGTGCAGGTTCAAAATATGGTATTGGGATCAACTGTTGATTCCTTTGGTTTGTGGCTTTTCATAATCAAAAGATAACGCATTTATGGGACTGGCACAACAAAATTTATTTCAATAATGACTTTGTGGAGTTCGCAACTCCCACTCTTTAAGTCATCATCTAAATGGATTGCATTGTCAGACTTAATGATTCTAGTATCATATAACGAGAAACGAGAAATGAAAATCTAAAACCTTTCTAGCCGATATAATAACCAACAGAATTGCCGTTGATAGTTTTCTAGTAAGTTTTCTTGACTATGGGTTATAGCTCTTTTGCCTTACCTTATAACCCTAAACACAAAAAAAAAACGGCATAAAATCGACTTAATGTCTGACTATAACTTGGGATGCATTTAGGAACTGATCTTGCTTGGAGATCAACTTTGAATGTGAATTGCAGTTTTTAATTTCACTCCACTCGAATTTTAAAGGTTTGGAATGATTAACATAAATCGCACTAGATCAGAATGTACGATTGACTGCAACTGTAATCTCATTCTGTTTCAATATTCCAAGCACCGTACACTAGGCGTCAATATATATATATATATAATCCTATAGTGCACTTAACCGAAAACCGGTATATGATTTCGCCTAGCTTCATTATACCGAACATGATATTCATCACTACTGTCTGATCATTGCCTTAAGCAGCGCAGCGGAATTAATCAGAATGCCTAAGGCCTCTATAAGATCAGATCTATTACTCCATATGACCTACATCGAAATGGTCGTTAGTAAAATGATGAAACATTTATATCCACTAAATACAATATGTGAAAATGATCTACAAATGTCGGTATACATAAGTTCCTAATTATTTCAATATCTACTAATCATGTCCTTAATATTAGCAGCAAGATATCCCTTAATACAATCTCTTCATGTGCCTCAAAATATCCCTAACTCATGCCACAACTTAATAGATTTCTTATCTATCATATCATATTCCAAATCTACAGTCACATCATTCATTATTGAAGAAAATTTGCCCAAATATTGGGGTACAAATTTACTGTGTACAATCCATCACACAGAATGCCAGAATCAATGCATATGTTATTACTAAGCAAAATACTTTTCTGTTATCAAAATGAAAAGTATAAACTGACAGTAGTTCCAAAATTGTCTTCAAAATGTAACAACAATCTGGCTATATTTTCAATATGGATTCTAACTCTATAACCCCAATTCACAACAATTTTCCCTTATTCTATCTCCGGTTGCTTATGACTTTATCAATAATAGCACCGGTATTCAAACACCAATAGTTAGAAGGCATATCTCCTAGATTGGATCAAAATAAAAGCTAACAAAATGCCTTTTGCACATCCCAATCTAGAGGACTCTTGCAATCTACCTCTTGTGCCCAGGATTATTATAGAAGTGGCACACTTTGATATTCACAAGTGTTGGTGAAACCAGAATGGGAATTGAATTTGGCAAATATCTTCTTCTAAAATGACCTTTTATTGAGACCTCTTAATAATATTTCCTTTTGGCAGTAATACTGGCATATGTCATCATTATGGCTAAATGAGATCTGTTAACCTGAAAGATCTCCCACTCTTAAATGACAATATCAATTTTGATATTAAAATGTCATACTTCCTTCTGCATTAAATGAGATCTGTAAAACTGGAAGATCTCCAATTCTCCATCCCAGAAGGAAGTAGTACTGAATCTGCCATATTTGTAATCAAAATCCTATAGCAACCTTTATCCATCTTATGCGAACTATTTTCTAATGGCATCCATAAATACTTCTTTGTTTTCATTAATTGGAACACTTTCTCTGATGTGGTCATTAATGGCATGCCCTTATAATCAAAGAATTCTCACTTAAGTGTTCCCCAAATTCCAAATATATTGTCCTCAAAGAGCTCACATTATTGGGTATAATAGATAGATTGACTCTCAAGACTACTTCCTAGTTCAATATGTCTCTAACTGTAGAAAATAATTCATACTATCTATCTAATTTGATCCTGCTAGAAATTCGATATGTGATAGTTGCACAATATGGAGGCTAGTGGAATAACTCAATAAATTCCACAATACATTACAGAGGATAAGACAAAACTAGTTGAATACAACCTGAATGATCGCCCACCGACAGGGTAGGAAGACCGTGTCATATCCCAACCAGAATCCTCTCAATCCCAAGCATCTCTAAAAGCAACTAACAATCCGACAGGGAGAGACTAGCCACTTCTAAAGACCTTAGTAAATTATGCAACTGCAACTATCACTATGCATTGCCTTAATATTATATCCTTAAAATTATCAGAATAAATCATCAAAAAATCTTCATGACTATTCCTGCGACAGGCAAGTACTAGTCAATCCAATTAATGATTTATAATTTTAAGAATACTCACAAAATTTATTGACCAAAATTAACTACATTCAAAATATGCAATTTCTAAGCATATGTAGTAATTTTAAATCAAATATCAATTAATTAAATTAATTCAACGTAAATGTGAATATTCAAGTAATAAGGCAATTTTCATTTCTAGAGAGTTTATTTGTTTAAATAAATTATTAACGAATGAGTAAACCATAATCCAAAATGGCTCAACAAAATACCCAAATAATTTATCTAAACTTATTTAATTAGGCCAAATATTAGTAATTTATGGGCATAAATATATATTTCAAAATTTAAGTGAATTAAGAATTAAATGAGTAATTAAATTTCTAGAAATTACTCCAAAATTAATTCCTCCAAAATTCACTTATATTACATTAATTTTGGGCTTAACAACTAATTATGGCTATTAAATAAAATATGGCTTATGGCCAAAATTGTCCAAAATAATTAACCAAATGGCCCATAATTAATTAATCACATTGGCCCTTAAAATTATAATCCAAAAAATGACCTATTAATTAATTATGCAAAATAACCACAAATTAATCCAAATTTAATAGCCAAATAAAATTAATTAATCAAAATGGCCCCTAAGTTAATTAGGCAAAATGGCCTCAAAATCAATTAATTTTAATTGCCCAAAATTAAATCAATACTAAATGGCCAATTAATAAAATTAAATAAATAATGCCCATAATACAACAAAATTAATTTGACCTAAATAAATCAAATATTATGGCATAATTAAAATAAACAAATGGTATTTTAATTTCCAAAATTAAAAGCCCAAAAATATTGACAATGATGGTCCAAAAAAATACACCATCCCATACAATATGGCCCAAAATCATAACCAAAACAAACTAAAAGGCCCAATTTAATCTAAGCAAAATAGACCAAATAATTTAAAATTGGCCAAAGAAATTAATCAGTAGCCCATTTTAAAATACCAAAGATAGGCCCAAAATTAAAACCAACCAGCCCAAAAAAAAATTGCCCCAAACGTATGGCCCAAAAAAAAAATAAGAATTTTCCTTTTTTTTTTTTTTTTTCTTTGGGGGCGGGCGCGTGTGCCCCACTCAACCAGCGCCTAATGGGCACTGTCGGGCGCGTGTGAAGCACGCGCCCGACTGTCTTCCTCGCCCATCGGGCGAGTTGCAGAAAAATGGGTTGTTTCAACCTGACCCGGCCATTTCTCCCTCCATTTCAACCATTTTCGGTCCGGAAAAAAGGGGTTTTTCATCCTAAAACCCTCTACAACAATAAATCTACAATTTTTAAGCCAAAAACACATGAAAATCGGATGGGTTTCCAAAAAATCCGAAAATACAAAAGCTTAAATGTAAGCTTTTATGGCTTCTCAGCTTCAAACAAAAAAGGTTAGTGACCTTAGGGTGAGTCTGGCTCTGATGCCAATTGTTGGAATTTATTATAATCTCACCAAGTCACTAACACGAAATTGAATCGCAGTAAAACTGACCTGGATGCGGGCGAGAGCTCAATCCCGCTATCTCATATTATCGCAATATTGAAGCCCTCTCCGATAGCGTTCTATTGACTGTCTTCGGACCTGAAACAGAGATAAAACAAAAGAGTGAGAGAGAGAGGTAGAGAGAGGGAGAAACTACTCTCATCCCTCTTCCACGAAAGTTATGAAACTTAATGGGCCAGCCTCATATATATAGAGGTTGAGAGTAGGGACCTCCCTCCATGGGATACATGTACAAACCCATCCCATTATAGGTTTATACACATATATTATATATTTAATATAATTTAATTATGAATCACACTTTATACAAATTATACTACTAACAAAATATTATATGAAATTAATTACACTTAATTAGTCCACACAAATGGGGATATTACAACACTTGGGGCATCAATAATTTATACTTCTTCTTGCTCTCTTTAAGTAGGCTTTAATATCTGTCCACCGAATCATTTGTTTAATTCGTAGCGTAGGTGTGTTTTGATTAGGATCAGCCGTCTTGAGCAGGAATTTTGAGTTTGGTTCATTTTAGCACTTGAATTATTAATAAAAATATTTTTTATTTATTTAAAAATAAAAAATTATTATTTTATTGAAGATATGTCAAGGAAGTTCGACTCCAAGTTGAACCGGCCGTAATATCTACAGAAAATAATGGAATATATGAAGAATGACTTAGCTTTTTCATTCACAATGGAGTGTGTTTATTTACATCAAGTACTGCTAGAAACAAAATATGGAACAAAATATGGAAGGCAATAAAGTGTTTGTCAACGTGAGATTGCAGGGATACCCAAAGCAGACTGCTGATCATAATGCAAGACTTGTGGCATGCAATATGCATGATTGAAGGTGAAGCTGTTGCCAGATAAAAAAAAAAAAAAAGGTGAAGCTGTTGCCTTATTCATGGCCCCCGCAAGATTACTTTATTTGTTTGTGAGATATTGTACATAGTTTTTTTAGATTTAATAGGAAATTCAGATTTAATAAAATTAAATAATAAACAAAAGACTTTTTAAAAAAATAAAAATAAAACATGAGAATAAATGAAATCTACTGATGATGGAATTATTGGATGTTGCAAGCATGCAATATTTGAGAGATTCTTAGGTGAAAATTAATTTTTCTAAGTCTAATTAGAGTGTTGAGAGACTAGAAAAAATTTTAATTTTGATATAGAAGAATATTTATTTATTACTAAAAAATGTTAATATTGAAAATAAAAAAAAAAATTAATTTAGAAAATATTAATAAATAAATAAATGGATTAAAATTCTTGTAAATTAAATGAAGATAGAGATATGCTATAAAAAATAAGTGGAAAATAAATAATACAAACTTTAATAATTTAGGGATAAATGAAATTTTACCAATAATGAAATTCTCAAATGTTGCAAGTACGCAATATTCTAGAGAATTCTTTGATTAGAAATAATTTTCTTATGTCCAATCCGAGTGTTGGAAAATTTAGGAAAATAATTTTAATATAAAATAATTTGTGTTTATTTCCGAAACATTATAAATTCAATTGATGGCAAATAAAAAATAATAATAAAATAATAGCAATAAAAGTACATGGAATAAAGGAATCTTTACCAAAGATGGAATTATTAATCTTTGCGAGTGTGCAACCATTAGGAAATTCCTAAATGAGAACAAAATTCTCCAAGTTCAATTAGATTGTTAGGAAATTTGGAGAACGATTTCAAATTTTGGAGCCCTTTCATTTGAATGTGTGTATTGAATATTCCTCAGGTGAGAAAACTTCTATAGGAATTCAATCAAAGTGTTGGAAAGATTGTTGAAGAAATCTTCAATTATTTAAAAATAATAAAATCATTCATATTAAGGCTAATTAAATAAATTATGATTAATTGGTATCATCTAAGACGAGCATCATGGAATGTTAATCTGCCGCGTAATCGAACTCACGAATCCAACTTTCAAATATAGGTCAGCCCTTATGTTAATTAGGAGATTAATTACACCTAAAAAAAAAGATTGGTGGCAACTCTTATTTTTCAATCTAGCAGTTAGGTCTAAGACTAAAATCGTTATGACATAAATTACAAACACAAGACCTATCATTGACACAAGTAATCTATACTTTGTTCTCTAGGTTACTTAGTGTGGGCATGTTATGGTTCAAGTCTCTTATTCTTTTTCTACCACTCCCACCACTCTCACGACTCGTACCTTCGACATTATCCTCGGTGGAAGGGTGCTTAACTGATATCCCGTGGTTTGACTATGGTTGCTTAGTGGATGAATAATGGATTAAGTGAGGCTTTATGGGTGGAGTGTCTATGTCATCATCACTCTTTGTTATCGCGAACAATCTGCCTGCAAGGTCAACAGTTGAAGGCATAGTGCAAGAAGTAGGCATGAAAAAAGACCCCAATCCAGTTGCAAGAGACCTTGACCTAGATGGCTTTTTATCGAGATTTTTCAATTTGCGCATTATAATTGCATTAAGAAAATTTATAATATATAAGTAATTGCAGTAAAATAAGTAAGTTAAAAAGAGAATTTGAAGTAACTAAGTAATGGACGTAAAATAATCAAGTTCAAAAGAGAATTGCGAAAATGTATTATAACTAGCCTTATTGAGAACTTAAAATAAATAAGTAATTGAAGTAAAATTATTGCAAACATGTTTTATTAGACTAACAAGTAGGCTACACATACAACATAAATAAACAGTGAAATACGTAAATAAATATCATTGTTAATCCTCATTCTCTTTACTTCCATCCTCTTTATGATATTCTTCTTGTTATTCTCCTCTAACGTCATCTTTATTTTGATTTTGATCATCATCATCATCATCATCTTCTTCTTTTTCTTTTTTTTTCTTTTTATAGTCAAACTCTTATAGATACACAACGCAATCAATAAGGATCATCGATTTCTTCATTCTGGTTGATCTTCTTAATGTTGTGTCAGCATCCTTACGTGAAGTATGTGCACAACTAGTCGCTCAACAGTCTCTGGCAATTTGTTGAACAACTATATCTACGACATTGTCATTAGCAGCTTATGGAGCTTCAATGATTGGTTGTTCAACATCCATTTGAACTTGAGGGAAGTTATGAATAACAACCAATTTGTCACTTGAAATGGGAGCTTGAATATCAAATGATCATTCTCATAAACAAAGTTTCGAGATTGATCACTCTTACTACTCAAGTCATTTTCAAAAAACTTTGCATTTCTTGATTCCACAATTCTAGTATTGTGTGATGGACAATAAATTCTATAACTTTTAGACTTTTTAGCATATCCAATGAGATGCCCACTTATAGTCCTTGGGTCCAATTTCTCTTCTTGTGGATTATAAACATTTACTTCAGATGGGCATCCCCAAACGCATATATGTTGCAAACTCGATTTCCAACCTTTCCATAATTCAAAAGGCATTTTTGAAACAACCTTAGTTGGAACTCAGTTCAATATATATAATGCCATTTTAAGAGCTTCAATCCACAAGGATTTAGAAAGATTGGAGTTGCTAAGCATACTCCATACCATGTCCATCAAGGTTTGGTTTCTTCCTTCTGCTAAATCACTCTATTCTAGAAATCCAAGCATAGTGTATTTGGCCAAAATCCCATGCTCTTCAAGAAACCTTGCAAATAAACCAGGAGCTTGTCCATCCTCAATGTATCTATCATAGTATTCTCCATCTCTATCTAATATCACAATCTTAATCTGCTTTCTACATTGTTCTCTACTTTTGCTTGGAAAACCTTAAAAGCATCCAATGATTCATTCTTATTATAAAGCAAGTAGAGATACATATATAATGAATAATCATCTATGAATGAGATGAAATATTTCTCACCATACGAGTCCATATTCGAACTACAAATATCTGTATGTATGATCTCTAATATGTCTGAACTCCTATTGGCACCTTTCTTTGTCTTGTTGGTCTACTTTTCCTTTTTGCAGTCCACACAAGTATCAAAGTTAGTAAAATCCAAAGTACTAAATACTCCATCATTCACTAACTTTTAATTCTCTCTACAGAGATATGTCCTAATCTCCGATGCCACAACATAGAGGATTTTTCATTCATAACACATCGTTTAATAACAACATTGCCTTGGATGTGCATTATATTATTTGTAAATGAATTCGAAATAAACCATCAATCAATGTACCATTTCCAACAATACTAGATTTATAACGTAAGCGGAAAGCATTTTCATAAAATTCAAAAGAAAATCCAAAAGGTATAAGTCTTGAAATTGAAATTAAGTTTCTAGAGTAACTTGGAATATAAAAGGTTCTTTCCAAATTCAAAACAAAACTAGAATCTAAAACTAATTTGCACGTACCAATTGCTTCCACTTGAGAACGTATCTTATTTCCTAAATAGATGCATTGCTAATTAGCCATTAATTTCCCTTGGTCTAGAAAACCCTACAAGGTATTTGAAACAAGGATTGTAGAATCAGAACCTATCTACCAAGTGTTATGACAAACATCAACCACATTAGATTCATAACAAATAAGTGTGCTTAAATTACCTTTCTTCTCAAGTCAAGACTTATAATTGTTGCAGTCTTTCTTTATGTGTCCTTTTTTTTTACAGAAAAAACACTTGGACTCCTTCTTTTCCGTCTAAATAGGTATTTTACCCTTTCCTTTTTGTTTGGTTTGTGCTTTGTTATTTCCTTGTGTTGCCATATGTGCACTTTCACCCATTTCCATTATCAGCCTCCCTTCCTCTTGAACATACATGGCCCGGAGTTCATTAACTAACCATTTTTCTTAATGTGTGTAGACACCTAATTTTGTCATGTTGAAAGTTTAAAGATTTTATTTTTATTTTTCATTTTTATTTTATTTATTTATTTTATTATTCTATTTTATTTTATTTGTTTATTTTATTTTATTTTCATTTTATTTTCATTTATTTTCATTTTTTCTATTTCTATTTTTATTTTTATTTATTTATTTATTTTCTTTCATTTTCGTTTTTTATTTTATTATTTTTATTTCCATCAGTTTGATTTTGTTTATTATTATTAATTGTTTAATCTAATTAAAAAAAAGGGGAGGGGGACAGAACTGGTGCCGTGCACGGCACCAGTTCCTGACACTCCTTCCTGCCACCACCACCCCCCTCACCGAGACAACCACCCTCTGCTAGCCCATCCCCTCTCCACCAGCCACCACCAACTCTGTGAGCCTCACCCTATAAGCAACCAAATTCACAAACCCTAGAGGGAACCATTGCTACCCAGAACCCTTTCTTTTTTCTCTGGACCAACTTAAAATCACCACTGAAATTAACACCAGGACACCACCGAAAAGCCACCATCCAGAACCGAGACTCACCAAAAAACCAAAACCACCGGGACCAAAATCCCTAAACCCGAGAACACCCAGATCTGGAAAATCCTAACCCAGATCTGGAAACCCTAGAGTCCTACCACACAAACCAGTACCTGCAAACACACACACACGCGCGCATATCAACAAACCACAAAAAAACCAAAAACCTTAACCGAAACCAACAACAACGAAAACCAAAAAATGATAAGGGAGGCTTCGGTTAAGGTCAGATCTGTGAGGTTAGGAGGTTTTTTTGGTTAAACGGAGGCCGGATCTGAGGAGAAGGAGACGAGGGGAGTGTTTCTGGTGTGTCCGGAAGACTACCGGTGACCGGCGCACGGCGGCGCACGGCGGCCGGCAATCGTCCGGAGAGGGAGAGAGGCGAGAGGCTTGAAAGGATTTTGGGTGTTTTTTTTTGGAGAAAGCCGGACGGAAATGAAAGAAGAAAAAAAATCGGGGCTTTTAAAGGAAGCGAAACGGTGCGTTTTGGAGAGCTGAGGACCCGCGCTCCACGTCCGACCCGACCCGGGATCCGCGCAACCCGTCCGCTACCCGACTCCACCATCAACTCGCGACCCGCGTTTCAACCCGACCCGCGTGCCGACCCGCTCCGTTCGCACACCTGATCCGGCCCGTCTTGGCCTGCTTTGGCCCAGCAGCCTCCAAGCCCAATCCGTTTGGGGTATAAATTTTCATTCTTTAGTTTTTTATTTATTCATTTATTTATTTATTTTGTTAGATAATTTATTATTGCATAACGAAAAATGAATATTTATTTATGTATAAAATTCTTTAAGATTTAATAACTCTAAATTTAATTATGTAATTAATCTTAATAATAAATATATAGTTTTAAGATATACACATAAATAAATAAAATTTGTAAATGAAGGAAATATATATATATATAGTTTTTAAGTATATATAAAATGCATAAAATAAAAATAAATAAAATAAATATATTACATACGTAAATAAAGAATATGAAATAAGTATACAAAACACATATAACCATATAGTTGTTTTTTTATATAATAAATATTTTCTTAAATAATTTACTATAAAAATCTTTTAGGAAGCTAGGAAATATATATAATTTTGAAATGTACATAGAATATATAAAATATGTAAATAAATATGTAAAATACACATATAACTATATAGTTTTTGAAATGAAATAAAATTCTTATTAGACAATAAAAAAGGGTGTATTTTAGGAAGTTTAAAAAAATAATAATAATAATAATAAACAAATAATAATAAAAATAAAAATATATAAAAATAACAAATCAATAAAAATAAAATAAGATAAGTATGAAATCCCAATGATAAGTCTTCGTAGAACTCGCAAGTAGCGATTCTTCGAAAAACTTTAGGTGAGAGGAATTATATCGAACGTTACCAGAGTATTGGGATATTCGATATTATTTCTCAATATTCAATTTCATGCTTATTTTTAAAATATATATAATAGTAACAAAAATATATAAAAATAATAAATAAATATTAAAAACTAAAATAAATGAAATTCTCCCGATGATGAGTCTTCGTAGAACTCGCAAGTAGCGATTCTTCGAAAAACTTTAGGTGAGAGGAATTATACCGAATGTTACCAGAGTATTGGGATATTCGATATTATTTCTCAACATTCAATTTCATGTTTATTTTTTAAATATATATATATATATATATATATATATGTCTATACAACGATGAGTTTTGTAACGACAAATAAAGAGTATTTAGAAAAATATTAATTAAATAAAGGCTAATAAAAACAAAAGAGGTAATGGAAAACTATTAAGAGAAATTAACAAAAAGGGGATTTTAGAAATTCCTAAACACAGAATAATTAAACCAATAAAATTAATAATAGTAAAGTTTTCAAAGGTAAAGAATAATAATTAAATTAATTAAATAAGTAATAATAGAATTTTAATAAAAGGGAATAATCGAAGGAATCAAGATAACAAATCTAAATATAATAAAAATGAAAATTTTCCGATGATGGGATGTTATGAAACTCACAAGTAGTGATTTCTTAACTGATCCCTAGGTGAGAAGAGTCATACTAAATGTTACCAGAGTATTGGGATACTTAGTATGATTTTTCAATAATTTATTTTTTATAAAAAAAATAAATAAGTTTTTAAAAGAAAATCGAAAAAGGAAATTAATAATAAAAATTAAATTTTAGAATAAATGAAATTCGCCCGATGATGGGATGTCATGAAACTCACAAGTAGTGATTTCATGACTGATCCCTAGGTGAGAAGAGTCATACTAAATGTTACCAGAGTATTGGGATATTTAGTATGATTTTTCAATAATTTAAATTTTTGTTAGAAAATTAAATCAATAAGTTTTTAATTAATAATAAAATTAAAATTTAATTAAATATTTTTCCGATGATGGGATGTCATGAAACTCACAAGTAGTGATTTCTTGACTGATCCCTAGGTGAGAAGAGTTGTACTAAGTGTTACCAGAGTATTGGGATACTTAGTATGATTTTTCAATAATTTAAATTTTTATTAAAATAAAAATAAATAAGTTTTTAAAAAGAAAATAGATTTTTCAAATAATAATAAAATTTAAATTTAAATGAAATTTTTCCGAGGATGGGATGTCATGAGACTCACAAGTAGTGATTTCTTGACTGATCCCTAGGTGAGAGGAATTAGCTAAATGTTACCAGAGTATTGGGATGTTTAGCCAAATTTCTCAATATTAAGAGTTTCATTAATAAAATCAAAATAAATAAAATTTCTTTTAAGTTTCATATGCATCATACATTTTTATCGATACTACACGTATACGATTAATTATAAAATAGCATGAGCACCACCAAGGATGAGATTCTATAGAACTCACAAGTAGTGATTCTTAAGAAATCTCTAGGTGAGGGGAATTATTTCAAATGTTACCAGAGTATTGGGATATTTGATCTAATTTTTCAATAAATGGTATTCATGTTGATTTTCATAATGAATTTTTTAACCACATTTAATAGTGATTTTTAAGCAAACACACGATTTTTTTTTAATAAACGAATTAAACTTAAGCCAAAACTATTTTATTAAAATCAAAAGATACCATGTAGTTGGATGGTACCGTTTTTTTACGGGCGTTGTGAGGGTGCTAATCCTTCCTCACACGTAACCGTACCCCCGAACCCAATTTTTGTTTCGCAGACCAAAAATTTGTCTTTTTAATAAAACTTAATTAATTTTGAGATTTTGTTGAAAAGATAAACGTTTTCAGGTGGCCAATCACACCTAGACAAAAAGATTGGTGGCGACTCCCATTTTTGTTTTTTAAACGTTTTTCGAAAATCGTCGAGCGCGAAGCCGTTACGACAGCTTGGCGACTCCACTGGGGACGTTAAGAGAGTCAAACCATTGAATAACCATATGGTATCTTAAATTTTAATTTAATAGTCTTGATTGGCATTTAAATTTAATTTTCCTTTTTAAGAAAGAATAAAAATAAAAATAAAAATAAATTCTACATGGAATTTAAAATAAAAAAAGAAAAAACTTCATTTCATTACTTGATTCATTACATTCTTTATGTATAAAGTTGTTGATTGAATAAATAAAGTAGGACATATACTCATTTATTGTTGCATACATAGGTGCATTGGCATAACATGAGCCCTACACCCGGGTTCCGTCCTCTTTAGGAGGGGGTAAAGTAGCTATGCTCTCGTGAGGTAATCACCTCCGCAATGGCAAGTGAAATACTCCCACTCAGATCCGTTCCTTACTAGTCCAGTGTGGACGACAGTATGGAATGATTTGGGAACCTTGTAGATATGTGAAACCTTAAACCAGCATATAGTATGTTGTGAGGAGACCAACCTAGGATAGAGCCATTCCCTCCCTTCTATGAGAGTAACCTTTGATAGGACATAAATAAGCATCACATCCTTAATCTGCTTTTAATTCAATGTTTATATTGTTTATACACATACTGATTGGTATTTGTTTTTCTGTTCCTTTTGCATGAATCTTCTTGCATCACATAGTCACATAAGGGGGTATTTTAACCATGGCTCTTTGTAACGAGGAATTTTTCACTGAATCCATAGAAAGGCTAGCTTGTTCGTCATCTGTGAATGTTCCATGTGATTCCTACCGGGAGGTACGAATTTGGTCTGAAAAAGTTCAACAAGTGAAAGGAGATTGCTTGACTGGGAATTTCATGTCCTCGTTCCCGCAAGAAGTGAATCTAAACCTCCAGCAAAATAATCTAATAGATTTAGCCAACTTATGGGATCAAATCAGTGAAGAAGGGAAGAAGGATTTCCATGAAAAATATGGCCAAATAGAGTCTTTGATTGCTGTAAAAGTTGAAGAACCACTGATCAGAGCTGCTATTCAGTTCTGGGACCCCTCCCATAGGTGCTTCTCTTTTAATGGAATGGACTTGACACCCACAGTAGAGGAGTACTCCGTCCTGTTAGGCATTGACCTGAAAAGTCCGGATAAAATCTATGTTCAAAAGCCAAAATCCGGATACCGCAAAAAGCTAGCCAAACTTATGGGAGTCAGACCGGAAGACATAGACTCTCATAAAAAGGAGAAGGGATCCAATGTTTGTATGCCCTGGGAGTTTCTTCATGCATTCATCAAGGGACATCTTAGTAACCAGCAAGGATTGGCGGCTTTCGCTTTAGCGATCTATGGTTTGATTATCTTTCCCAAGGTGTTAGGGCACATTGAAGTAGCAGTGATAGACTTTTTTGAGCAAATCGAGAATAATGGGAATCCAGCACCTGCCATACTAGCGAAAACCTTCAGGTCATTGAATTATTGTCGGAGGAACGGAGAAGGGCGATTTGTGGGATGTGCACAGCTATTGCATGTTTGGGCTAAAAGTCATTTCAAGTGTGAGGAAAAGGCCTTTAAGAGAACTTTCCTACATCATCGTGCTCCAGTTAAAGAGTTTTGCAAAGTGGCCGAAGCCGAAGAGCAAGGAAGAATGGGTGGATTTTTTGCAAGGGCTTGGGGAGAAACAGATTGTATGGATGACGCCTTGGATGCCTCATGTACCTGTCTTGTATCGATGCGGAGAAGAATCATGGGTGCAACTCCTAGGACCATGGGGAGTGGTAAGCTATGCACCACTTATGGTGCTGAGACAGTTTGGAGCTAAACAATTTATTCCACTAACACATGGGCTTAGTGATTTGGAGTTTTCTTACGGTGAGCCAAAGGCAATGAAAAGGGGAGAGCAAGTGGTTCGATCATGGAAACAAGCACGAAGAATCAACCTTGGACCCCTCTCTGATAGAGCTACCCCGGAATACTTGGTGTGGAGGACAAAGCAAGTGAGGGAGGTGGTGTTTCTCCCAAGAGAATACAACATGCAATTAGAACCGGAAATAGAAGTATCTGAGGTCGAAATCGCTAGGCAGCAGTTCAAGATAGATGAGGAAAGGTGGAAGCAAGAGAATTTGAGGCTTCGGAGAGAGATGGAACAACTCAAGTATGAGGCAGAAATGCGAGAAGCCAAGCTTAAGAAGGTCCAACAAGAACACAACGTCACCAGCAAAGATCTCAGGAGTCTGCACTTAGAGAACAAGAAGTTGAGATCTGAAATGAGGGTTGGAGGAATTATGCAAACTTCAAATGAAAGGAAAAGGGAATTAGAAGACTTGCACAAAAGAGCCGAACATTGGGCACACAAAGCAAAGAAAAGTGAAGAAGAAGTTGCTTATCTGTCGCGGGAGCGGCAAAAATGGGAAAGCATGTATTCAGCAAGTGCAACAAAGTTAAATCAATACCAAAAGGAGAATTAAGAACTAAAGGAGAAATTGAAAAAAGGAAAGCAAGTGGAGGTAGATAATGAAAAAGTTACACTACAACAGAAGGTTCAAATGTTAGAGGAACAATTACAAGAACATAAGAACCACATCAAAGTGATAATAGAAGATTGGGAACAAAGTGAAAACAATTGGAGTTATGGATATGACATGGCACAGGATGCAAGCATGACGTGGAGAGTGGAAAATCTGGGGAGACAGCAATATATAGAGCATATGGCCACTCAAGTTTGCAAGGCTGTGACAAAGGCAAGGGAAATGGTTGATAAAGCTAAAGCTCTGAGACAAGAAATCCTTCAGACAGAAAAATATGGACAAAGGCTGCTGAATTTTTTAGACGAGGCTAGGGATCAATATCAGCAAGTTAGTCGTTTTTATGGATTTAATCAGAATATGATCGGAATGTAACAAGTAACTTTTTGAATGAATGAAAGTTCCCTTTTGTTGAAATTGTTATGGCTTAAATATCCCTTAAAGTATCATTTACTTAACATCACATTCATTCATCTAACATCACATTCATTCATTCCTTCATATAGTTTAAATAAAATGTGATATTTCAAAGATTGCATCATGTAGTAATTAGTTTCTTATTGTGGTAATCAAGATTCAAGGGTAACTTCAACATTCAAGATTCCAGCCCAAATTCCCAAACACTCATACAATACCCGGTCACGCTCAAGAGCAATGGAGGAAGAACATGGAAATAGGATGGATAGGATGGAGAAAGCGCAAGAAGAAATCCGAGGGCAGTTAGCCGCTTTAATGGAAATGATGACAAGGATGAACCGAGAGAAAGAAGTGGCTAGAGAAACACCTAACCTAGGGACAGATCAACCCCGAGAAGATGATGATCCCCAATACCCTCCAGGGTTTACCCATTTCATGCCCAAACCTCACAAGGCATACCTCCACCTCCACCTTATGTCCAATCCTCACAAGGCATACCTCCACCTCCACCTCCTCCACAGCCTATGGGCAGCTACGCTTACGTGTATCCGGGAGCACCGAGCGCCTCAGCACAACCTCATATTACAGTGCCTATACCTCCCACTCAAGGGGCAAGACCTGCGGATCCAATTCAAGTCCCTGACTTAGATGATCCGAGAGAGCAAGAGAAATTAAGGGGTAGCGTGTCGGAGGTTAAAGGTGATTTCGACTCTAAGAAATTCAGCATTATAGAAGAAAGGTTACGGGCCATCGAGGGCAGTGATTTCTACGGATCAGTGGATGCAATGGGATTGTACTTAGTTCTGGATGTGGTAATCCCTCCTAAGTTCAAAACTCCTGAGTTCGAGAAGTACGATGGGACCAAGTGCCCCATTACTCATGTGACAATGTATTGTCGCAAAATGGCCGCTTATAATCATGATGACAAGCTGTTGGTGCATGTGTTCCAAGACAGCCTCACAGGGTCCGCCGCTAGGTGGTATGTGCAGCTAGATCGTACACGCATACACAACTGGAGTGACTTAGCTAGAGCATTTATTGCGCAGTACAAGCATGTCACAGATATGGCCCCAGATAGGTTATCTCTGCAAAACATCGAAAAGAAGGCCAATGAAAGCTTCAAGGAGTATGCTCAACGATGGAGAGACTCGGCTGCGCAAGTCCAGCCGCCTTTGACTGAGAAGGAGATTACAGTGCTATTTGTTAATACTCTGAAGGCCCCATATTATGAACGTATGATAGGGAACGCAACAAAAACTTTCGCTGACATGGTCATCACCGGTGAAATAATCGAAAATGCAATTAAGAGCGGGAAGTTGGAAGGCAATGATTCGAAGAAGGGTGGAGTGTCCAAGAAGAAAGAGGTTGAAACCCAAGCAGTCACCCATACAACACCCCGGTATAGGGGATATGCACCTTCCCCACCTCGATTTCGACCACAGCCTCAACCTTACCCATATTACCAACCTTATTTCCCGGCCTCAAACAATGTTTCTCCTGCTCCTTACCAAAGCCCATTACAGCCACCAACTTTCCGCCCAGATTTTCGCCCT